>PVKC010010561.1:0-25522 GCA_004027635.1 Crocidura indochinensis | reverse complement strand
CAAAAAGCAATGAACCCTCCTCTCTCCTCCCCACTCCCCATTTTCATTCCAGATTTTAGCAGAGGTGAATGGGAATTTTTGCTTGATTTCATCTTACCTTTCTTCCCAACTCCTCAGATCAGTCATACTTCAACATCTGTCGCAAAAGCCACCAGGAAGTCTTACCTAGGAAGGAATTAATTGCCTCCTAGAAACCAGGGCTGCAAACCGGTCAGTTTGACTTTGACCTGCACTGTAGTTACTGAAATCAGAAAGTCTCCAACCATTTTGCATTTCCAGTTTCATGGCCAGGCAATCACCTGCAGTTGGCTCACTCCTGACCCCTGTAGGTAGGGGCAATTGCTTCTAATTCTCCCCACCTTGCCTGTCTGAGCCCTCAGGGCAATTTGAGAGGCTTCCCCCCACCACCCCCCTTTTCCACTACCTCCCTTTCCTCCATCTTCACTTCTTTCTCTTTTTTCCTTGGCAGGGTTATTTCTTATTTCACACTTTATGTTGTAATCATTTCCCAGTGTCTTCATCTCTACTGTGTGAGATCTCTGGGGCGAAAGAGAGGGCTCTCTTTTATTCATCATGAAATCCAGAGGCACTCCTCCAGTCAGTTTTTGGAGAGAGAGTGCTGGCCCTCTTTCCCACATATGTATAAATGCATGTTTCCCCCTCCACACACACACACTCTGTACAACAACCCTGTGAGTGAGGGAACCTAGTTAGTAAGTATTCACTTGGCTAGCACCTGCGGTGTGCCAGACTGTACCTAGGCAATGGAACAGATATCACTAGTTTTGAGGCACCAGTAGGTTTGGAGCTTTGGCCATGGGCAAGATCCTGGCCTAACCAGAATCCACACACATCACAGAATCCACACACATCTGTAGAACAGGGAAGACCCTCATTGGTCCCCATGTCCAAGATTAGTTCCCACTTCCCCTAAGAAAGAAATGGAGCACCTTCAAGCTGGACACTCTCATGAGTGTCATTCTAGTGTTACTTGGAGAATTTTATTTTTCTCTAAGGTGAGACAGATGCATTCTCATGTTGACACATATACCTATACCAATGTATTCAGTCTAGGGTGTGTTGCAGCTTCAAACTACTTTCTCATTTATTGTCTAGTGTAATCCCTAAGAAGTCCATTTCTATGCCTCTTTTTCTATCAAAATTGGGAGGGTCAGAGAACAGATATTATCTCACACCTACTTTACAGATGAGGAAACAGGGTAAAATGAAGGAAAGGAGTTGTGACAGGCCCTACTACCAGGCAAAGAGTATAACTTGGATTTTTGACTCAAATCCAGTTCTAAGGTTTTATTGCTAAAGTTATTGGGTGCGAAAAACATGCTAATTTCATTTCTGACTAATGTGCAATGTCAATAACAAAGAGGACATGGTGGTGCAAGGTGGAGGTGGGAAAGCTGGCAAGAATGGGGCAGTGAGGGGCTAGAGCAGTGGCACAGCAATAGGGTGTTTGCCTTTCACACAGCTGACCTAGGATGTACCATGGTTTGATCCCCCAATGTCCCATATGGTCCCCGAAGCCAGGAGTGATTTCTGATTCCATAGCCAGGAGTAACCCCAGAGAGTCACCAGGTGTGACCCAAAAACAAATAAAAAAAAGAATGGGGCAGTGGAACACTCTGAGCAGGGGTTTAGGGGAAGAATCAGGGTAGGGAGTATAATAGGCAAGGAGTCCCAAGGCTGTGGAAATAGATACTGAGAGAATTAAGGTAGGAAAGACATAAAAGAGGCCTTGGCAACAGAAAGCTAAGCAAACTAAGCTACTGAGAGAGAGCATTACTTCTGGTGCCAGTATGCCTAAGTTTCCTATTTCTTCCCTTCCAGTTGTGTTTTCTTGAGCAACTGAATTAACTTCTCTGGCCTCAGTTCGCTTCTCTTTAAGTAGGGAGAGCAATAGGTTTGCAGTTGTTGCCAGGCCGGTAAGACTCCATAACTGACCACATTACTTTATAAGTACCAGCTACTTTGCTCTCCTGGCTACACATCTGAAAAAGGACATAGGTGTAGTACATGCAGTCATATCAGTCAGGTAGATCCCTGAGTATGAAAAGCCCAGTGCCAGTGAATAGATCTCAACTCACTGGACTTGCCCCCAGCCTTCCCCAAGCACCTGGAGATCTAATAGTCAGGCCTGAGACCCAGCAAGTAGTATTATTTTTCATAAGCCACCTTCATCCTTTCCTGTCTTTTTCTGAAAGAAATTCCTCCCCAGGTGCATAGTACAGTAGGTAGGGCACTTGCCTTATACACAAACAACCTGACTTCATTCCCTGTATCCTATTATAGTCCCTGACACTCCTCGGGGTGACCCCTGAGCACAGAGTTAGGAGTAAGCTCTGAGTACCACTAGGTGTAGTTCCCCTAGCAAAAATAAATAAAAGAAAACTTTAAAACAATTATTTCTTCCTAGCTGAGTCTGGATCTCAGATCTCTTCACAACCACGGGAAATCTCCTGGAAGCAGCTCAGCCCTCTTGAGCCCCAAACCCAATCCCTCTCTGTCCCCTTCTGCCCCCCGCCCCAGAATATCCTCTCTTCCTACCCGTGCATCCCCATCTAGGCTCTCAAGTTCCTCCAAGCTCCTGCTTCAGAGGCGGAGAAGAGTCAACCATCGCTGAGCCCCGACAAATGCAATAGAAATGAGAGCACAGGAAAGGGAGCGAGGCAGATACATAATTTATGGTGCGGCCGTGTGTGAGTGACAGGCAGCGGTGGGAGGCCTCAGCACCTTATCGATTCTTTCAAAAAACCCGAGAAAGGGCCCCGTGCTGAGGGCCAAGGGAGGCATGGAAGGTGCTGGCGGGGGCAAGGCCATTAAGGACGCACTGCGACCTGGCTGGCCATGGGGGTAGGTGGGGGCTCCGGCAGGTGGGGCGCACACGCTTGCCTGCGATCGATGACACCATGTCAGAACATAAAATGCAGGCCTGGGCTCTTAAGCCAAATGTGCGTGAGATTTTTTAAAAGCATTGATTCAGGATGGATCAATGGAAATGGAAGCATATTTTTCCCTGGTGCAAAAAGGGGGTAATAACACTTGGCAGAGAGGCACCAGCAGGGGTGGTGAGAGTTAGTGTTCCTTGAGGAGTTGCTCCTCTGTGCACTGCCAGAGTATGAAGCCTTCTAGGTAAGGGTGTGGCCTTCACTTGGCCTCCTACAGGGTCAGGCCCAGCAGAGCCACCCAGGGCCACCCCCAGTGCTGCAGCTTCCCTTCCTGAGACATCTTCCTGCCTTTATGGTCCAGTCCCTAGGGCAGCCAGACAGCATCTATCACCCCAGGGAAGGCTCTTCTCCACTATCCCTGCCCTCACTTTACCTACTTCTGTGCGTTTCTGTCTTCCTGGACTCCTCCATGGCCACCTCTATCCTATCCTGCCTTTTTGAAGTCAGAGCCTTCCCTGCACATTGAAGAAAGTAGCAGGAAGCTGCTACTTGTAGTCTCTGTGAAGGGCATGTTGGCTCATGAACTGCAAATGATGGGAGCACCTGGACAATTTGGTCTTGTTCATCGGAATTTGGAAAATGGGTTGGCACAGAGTCGGTTTTGGCTGTTAGGAAATGGGGTCCAAGGGCGGGGGAGAAAGAGGAAGGGAGAGAGAACAGAAAGAGGAAGTAGGAAGGAAGAAAGATGGAGGGAGGGAGGATGGGATGAGGGAAGAAGGCGAAAGGTTGGACATAGGGAGAGGGAGAAGGAGAGAAAGGGGAAGAAGAAAAAGGAAGGGAGGAGGGATGGAAGGAAGGAACCATGGGGAGAAGAAGAGGCAGGAAAAATGGAAGAAGCAGGAGGAGAGGTGGTGGGAGGGAGGAAGGAGGGAGGGAGAGAGAGATCTGAGAGATGGAGGAGAGAGGAGGAGAAGGGGGAGAGGTTGAAGAAAGAATAGAAGGAGGGAAGGGAGGGAGGAAGGAAAGAGGGGGAGGAGGGGCCAGAAGAGGAGAGGCAGGAGTGGCTCTGCATAGGATGTCTGTGGGCTGTAGGTGAGGCCCACAGCAGCAGATACTTCTCACTACAGGGCAGAAAGCCCTGTTGAAACCCCCTGCCAGGCACCCTGACTTCAAGTGTAGCCAGGCACCCTGACTTCAAGATCCAGTGACCCCTGAAAACGTATTATCAGAAGTTGTTCTTGGTGTGACACCCTTATCTTTCCATTGAGTCCCATGAAACCCACAAACCTTCCCCTCCCTACTCCAACTTTGTGCAGGAACTAAGAAAGGGGTGAGCTCCTTCCCAGGGTTCCAGAAGAGACTGCTGGAGCAAAGGGTTGTAGGTTGTTGGTCTTTCAGTGACGTCAGGCTTCCATTCCCCAGAGTTGGGGGACAGGGGGAGCCGGTTGTCGAGTTTGTGCAGAAGGCTGAGGCTGCTTTTTCCTGCTCTGGTGCCTTTCCTGAAGCCCAGACCATTTGTCACAGTCCTCATTCTCACAGAACCAAGATTGTACTCTCATCCCTCTAATGTGCCCATCTTGAAATGTGAAGGAGACTATCATTTTAGACATCCATGCTCTCAAATATATAGTTTTTTATTGTTTATTTATTTATTTGATTTTGGTTTTTGAGTCACACCCGGCAGCACTGAGGTTACTCCTGGCTCTATGCTCAGAAATCACTCCTGGCAGGAACCATATGGGATGCCGGGATGCAAACCACCATCCTTCTGCATGAAAGGCAAATGCCTAACCTCCATGCTATATCTCTGGTCCCATATATAGTTTTTAAATTCTTTTCTTAAATTATGGTTCAAGATGCTGATCTCATTGTTAGAAAAGTATTCTCATCTTGGAAAGTCAGGAAAGAGGGTACACTGAGGGGTCCAGAAAAGGGGAGGTTAAAATGAACTCAAATCCTTCTCTCCCCTTCTCCTCCAATTACTAAAATGTCTTCTCATCTCTCTTTTCTTTCCTACCCTTCTGCCTCAGCTTCCTTATTCTCCTCCTAGTCCTCCCCTCTTCCTTCTCTTTCCTCATTCATCCCTCTTTCTTCTCTTCCCTCTCCTTCTTTTGCTCCTTTTTCTCTTTCATCCTCTCCTTCCTTTCTTACTCTCTTCTTTTTCCCATTTATCCTCCTCTTCACTCTCCTCCTCTTCTCTTTTCCTCACCTTCATCTCTTCCCTTTCCTCTCTCTCCTCATCCCCCTGTCCCTCTTCTCCGCTTTCTCCCCATTTTCCCTTCCAGTTATTGCTTTTTATACTGCACCTCCCACTTTCCTCTTCCCATTGCCCCTCTCAGCCAGACCCACAGCAGTACTGACCCTGACAGTTTCTGTCAACAAGGTGGCTCCTAAGCAGAACTGGTGTCTTGACCCCCATCAGCAACATTCATTATTGAGCTCACCTTCAGGGGTCCAGCCTCAGGCCAACTCTTCCATGAGCTTCCTTTTCTCTTCCACAGAGCAGTGTCCTCTTAAATCCTCACTGAGCTCCATCAAGTGCTTTCAAAAAGTCATTCAGGGTGGGCTATGGCAGGGAATCCCACCCACATAAGTAAGTCACCAGGTTACTCATATGCTGATGGGACAGTGAGTTCAGTGCAAGAAGCCTCAACTGGGAGCTCAGGACTTGAGGCCAGATGGTATCACTGTGTGTGACTTCTTCTCTTCAGTTTTTCATCTGTATAATGGGGAAAACCATCCTCCTTGATGGGTTCTTGCATAGATGGCATGTGCTCCTGCTCCATGTTTATACCCACCCACTCTGAGCACATCACACCAGATTTGAGCTCAGCCCCTTGCATGTCCTGCTTCTCTCCAGGGACAGGTTGTGAGGTAAGGAATTGCTGTTTGAACCTGATCCAAAATAGAACACAACTGTTAGCTTGTTGCTGGTTTAAATCTCAAGCAAGTTCCTCCTGGCATCACAGCATTTTATTTATTTATTTTTTGTTGCTGTTGTTGTTGCTTGGGGGCCATACCTAACAGTGCACAGGTTTTTTTGTTTGTTTTGTTTGTTTTGTTTTTGGTTTTTGGTTCACACCCGGTGGTACTCAGGGATTACTCCTGGCTGTCTGCTCAGAAATAACTCCTGGCAGGCACGGGGGACCATATGGGACACCAGGATTCGAACCAACCACCTGTGGTCCTGGATCAGGGTGACCATATGGGACGTGGGGGGGGGGGGGAAGGGATCGAAACACTGTCCTTCCTTGGCTAGCGCTTGCAAGGCAGACACCTTACCTTTAGCGCCACCTTGCCAGCCCCAGGCTCAGGGAATTGAAACAAGGTCGTGGCAAGTGCCCTATCTGCATACTATCTCTTTGGCCCCACCATATCAGCGTTTTCATCACTACAGTACAGATACTGATATACAGGAGTGTTAGAAGCTGAAGGAGTTGAGGTGTATGAAAAAAAAAAAGAAAACGAGAATCAGAAGTCAGGTTTCATAGTTCAAATACCAGTTCTATGACTTGGTAGCTTTGTGGCCTTGGATGAGTTAGTTAACTTCTTGGTATTATTGATACTTCACCAGTATACAATCCTGTTCACCTCTCCTTAGAGTTATGGGAGGTTGAAATGAGTCAATTCCTGTTCCTGTAATGGCATAGCACAAACTCATCAATTATAGTTGCTGGTAGGTTCTTAAGATCTGAAGTAAGGTCATCACTGTCACTGTGTTCCCTGGAGCTTTTCTCTCAGTCCCTTTCTGAGAAGTCCCTGAAGGACAGTTTAGGTTAGGGACCAATTCCCTTATGCCTAGTGTGGATTGTTGGTGTCTCTAATCCCTCCTGCAGGATTTCTTTTTTTGTTTGTTTGTTTGTTTTACTTGTTTTGGAGCCACAACTGGCAATACTTAGTGATTACTCTTGGCTCTGCATTCAAGAATTACTCCTGGATGTGCTAAGGGGAGTATATGGGATACTAGGGTTCAAATCTGCATCAGAGGCATGCAAATACAGCAGGCAAGCACCCTACCCATTGCACTCTCACTCTAACAGCCTGGAATAATTTCTTTCTCTCTTCTGTTACATGGTGGAAAGCAGGAGTTTCTAGAATTTCCCCCAAATTCTAAGTATTTTGTGACACTTGGGCCTGTGGGGAAGGTGCCCTGTAAGAGAGAGACACTGGAGATAGTCCCTCTACCCCACCACCCCATAGACCCTTGAACAAGCTTTCTATAGGCTAGGCCTAAATTTCCTCACCTGTCAAATGAGGTAGGCTGTTTGACCCTTCTCATGTGTCCCAAGCCAGGAGAAGAGGCCAGAGGCTGAGGAAGGACCATGTAGCACATGCCTACCCCTACTGCTTTCACCTTGGTTCTATTGATGGCAGAAAATAAAAGTTCCCTCCTGCTGCTTGAGTGAAGGGGCATATATACACATGTTAGAGGACCTATTCTCCTTCCCCAAGAAGGGAGCTTGAAGGGTGACCAGCCCTGATTCAAGAACCAGGGGCGACCTGCCACTCAGTGAAGTGCTCTGATATCTGTGGAAGATCCTCAGCAGCTGTAACTGACCAGGGTCCTCCTCTCGCAAAAGCCTGGCCCACAAACACATTTGCCCATGGGTAGATTCAAGCTATTCCCAACAAGGAATTGTGGGCCTAATGGCCTGGAAACAGTATGTGAGTCCCTGAAGAGGGGCAGGTCATTGTATTTGTACTTAGACTTGCCCCCTTCTTTTTCTTGCTCTGCAATAGTGTGGGGAGGTGTTGTATAAACTATATCTCCCATGCTCCTTTAACAATGGTCGTCCACTAGGCACAGATAATAGCCAGTGTTGATGGAAGGTCAGTGGTGAGGCTTGTTTCCCTCTCTCCTGATGTGGGTGGGGTGTCCAGCAGCAACTGAATCTTCTCCTTTCTTCCACTAGCTGTACCCTCCAACTTTCCCAGTGCATCCCCTCCCTTATTCTCATCTTTGGGCAGGAATCTTTAATCCTGGGACCCTATAATACCACCTACTCCATCCATCCCTCTGGTTTGAATTGCTAATTGTAGTGTTACTTCATCTTGCTGTTTCTTATAGCTTCCATGGCTGTTTTGATGAAGATGATGATGATTTCTAGCCTTCTTTTTTTTGTGTGTGTGTGTGGTTTTTGGGTCACACCCGGCAGTGCTCAGGGGTCACTCCTGGCTCCATGCTCAGAAATTGCTCCTGGCAGACACGGGGGACCATATGGGGCACTGGGATTTGAACCGATGACCTTTTTGCATCAAAGGCAAACGCCTTACCTCCATGCTATCTCCCAGGCCTGATTTCTAGCCTTCTGATGCCTTGTGGCTGACTCCCTGCATTTAGTTTTCCTCTTGAATTCCTGGCATGAGTCTGTGTTTTCCAGTTTGACTCTGAGTGACAGAATCACCAATATTTGGCTTGAGTTTCTTTCTGGTCTCTGTACTTAAAGTCAGACCAGACTTCTGTATTTGTAGGTGATGGTGAACTTTTCCATGTTTGCAACTGATTCTAGTTGTATGCTTTTCTGAAAAAAGGAGGAACACAACCAGCCGACAGATCCCACTGTGCTCTGCTGCCTTTTCTCCCATCACAGTGTCTCTACTGCTGCTTTCCCTCTGGGTATTCTTAGGGTCAGATTCAAAGCAAAGCAAAGATGGGAGAGTAACTGTCCTTAGACCAGGCCACTAACAACTTATTGGACTTATTGCTTTCGAATTGGACAGGTCTTCTGTTTAAGCAACAGAAGTCGTGAAAGACCAGGTCAATTGGTTAAGGAATAAGATGCAGTCATCTACAGTCACTACAGGCTGCTTAGCAAATAGCTTAATATTCAATCTGGTTCCCTTTCTACTTTATCACATAGGCTCTCTCTGATTAGTCAGAACATTGAGTCTCTCCAGACAAAGACTATAAACTATCACTAGTTTTGTGATGAATGTCTTTGGTCTTTGGACTTCAATTCATTTTTTCTTTTTTCTTTTCCTCTTGATTTTTTTATATATTAAAAAACCCTTCACCAGTGCAACATCCCATCACCAATATCCCAAGTGTCCCTCCTAACCATCCCACACTGGCCTATACTCTAGACAGGCTTTCTGCTTCCCCTTTTTCTTAAAGATGAGAATTTTAGATCTTTCTGAGTGTTGTTCTTGGTCTGATCCTCTATGGTTCAACAACTGCTCTTTCTGTGGCACCCCGATGCCTATTTGTGGAGCTCTCCATCCATTACCTACTATCAACACACCCACCCCTTACTCCATCTATCCACTCATCTGGACACCTCTGAGTGCTTTAAAAATAGGTATTTATTATTTCCTTTGCCAGACACTAGAGATGTTGGGTATTGTAAATGAGACATGTTAGAACTGTTCTCCCAATAGAACCATATTCTTGTAATGGAAACAACATAAAAATGCATAGCAGTTCACTTTAGTGATACTTGCATGAGAAAAAAAACTATAACAAAATGGATGGATAGAACCAAAGGGAGGATACTTTAGATTATCTGGTCAAAGAAAGCCTTGTGATAGATGACATTATAACTCATGTTAGAAATAGGATCTGAAGGGAAAATGTTTGATATAGGGAACATTCTAGAGAGGGGTTTAAGCAAGTGCAGAGGTCCTGAGAGGGAAGAAGAGAGCAGGAAAGCCAGAGAAGCTGAAGTATAGGTGAGGAGAGTACACTAGGAGATGGGGTGGAGTGAGATCAAGGGTAATATTCTCCAGAGCCCCATGGGTCCTAGATAGAACTTGAGGCTTGATTCTGTGAGACTTGATTCAGAATGCTATTGCTGAATACCTAAGAGCTTCTAATTCTTACCTAACTGTGGCTTGCATGGGGTGTTAATACTTCACAGAGATCAAGACTATACAAGCTAGTCACATGCATTGACTAGGGTGGTGGGACCACTCTATCTGTGCTTGGGGTCCATCAGGACTGCACTTGTTGGAGCTCTGGGCCAATGAAGTACTGAGATCAAACCCAGGTCCTTACACAAGCAAAGCGCGCACTCTTTTTTTTTTTAATTTTTTTATTGAGATCAGTGTGCATTACAAATTCTTAAAAGTTGTATTTAAGGCATATAGTCACAGTGAATTAGGGTCATTCCCACCATCAGTGTTGACCTCCCTGCCCAGAGTTCTGAACATGCATCTGATACCTTCACCCTTAGCCCCCTGATCTGTCAGTGTAACAGGACCATTTTGTGTTTAGCTTGTTATAGTTTGAGTCTCTTGATTCTATTGTCATTGACTTTGGCTTGAGTACTTACTTCTGACCATTTTTTTCAACCCAATGCCCCTGAGACCACTTGGCCCCTGGGACTCATCCACTTTTTTTTTTCTTTTCTCAATTTGTATGAAGATGTAGAAATACGGGGTAAAACAAAGTGATTCAAAAGCATGCATTCTTAATCACTGGACTATCTCCCTGACCTAAACACACATTCTTTCCAAACCCCATGCCAAGAAAACCAGCCTGGCTGAAAATATCTGTGTGAAGGATGCTCAGACCAAATCAAGGCCTAGATTAGTGGAGAGAGAGCAAGTCAAAGCAGAAAATCCAGATGTGTAAATTTTATGAGGCAGATGTGACCCAGTGATTGCGCTCTTGGGGTGTAACCATTGCATCTGATTTTCCCATTTCCATGAAAGAAATAGTAGCAGGTGCAAAAACTAGAGATTATACCAAGAATTAAGATATGAAAGGCATGTTAGATCACTAAACTCCAATTAGGGAAATTAAATTGTGCATACTCCCCTCCTGACGCAATATTGGGAGCTTGTGTTAGCTCTGGGCTCCAGTTCTAATAAAATTAGACAATAACACTTTAATTGAATTGTGCTTAAAAGGATCATGCTGACAAATGTGATTGTATCTGGCTGGGATGTATACCTTCTCCAGCAATCATTAAATCCAATGAAATGCCAGTCTCAGGATCTTGACAGTTTTCTGAAACAGTCTCTGAACCGTGCTGTATCTTGGAGTATCTAATCAATTTAGAGCTGCCTCATTAGGACTTGGCTGCTAACGGATACTTAAAAATCAAAGCAAATTACTGCACTCCATGGATAACTAGCTAATCATATCGATACAACATGGCTGGATTGTGTTGCAACAATTCATTTCCTCTTTAAGAAGCCACTGTCACCCATAATTTAGGAATTGAAATTCATAAGCTTGGTGCAGACAGCTCTGATGGCAAAAGATTTTCCTGAGCTCAGCAACACTGGGTGCATGCCACCCAGCTGATGAGGGGGAGTGAATTCAGTCCTATAACTTCTTCTCTTTAACCCTATATGCCCTTGACACTCATTCCTGAATATGAAGTCCAAGACCCCTTCAGTACCAAGGCGGAATTGGAGGCTCAGAAATGGACAGCATCTCTCCTAAATTCACACACACACACAAATGAATGACAGTGCCAAGATTTGTCCCTTTTGACATTACTTCAATTTTTATTATGCTACTTTAATACCAATTGAGAAAAGTGATCATTTGTTCATTGATGGTATCATAGGGAATTATTTTAATATCAGTACTACTAAATAATCACAATTATTATCACAAGGCAACCTATATTTATTAATCAATTTATTTGTTGTTTGGATCATACTCGCAGTTGCTTCAGGCTTACTCTTGACTGAGGTGCAAGGGATCAAACTGGGCCGGTTATGTGAAAGGCAAATAAATGCTTTACTGCTATATATCTCTCTTGGCTCCAGCAGTTAGTCAAAGTTTATATAGAACTCACAACACAATTACTTTAATTATCTTTACAACCCTTCATGCACATTCTGTGATTGTGGTAGCCAGCATTAATGTGGTTCCAATTCCCTGTCCTGTGATTGACTAAAACAGAAGATGATTATGACCAATGAGGAAACACAAAGGACAGGTACCAATATTTTGTTAAAACGGAATGGCTGGTTTGCCTTGCAAGCAGCCGTTCCAGGACCAAAGGTGGTTGGTTCGAATCGCGGTGTCCCATAAGGTCCCCCGTGCCTGCCAGGAGCAATTTCTGAGCAGACAGCCAGGAGTAACCCCTGAGCACTGCCGGGTATGGCCCAAAAACAAAACAAAAAACAAACAAACAAAAAAAACCCAAAAAAAAAACCAGAATGGCTGGTTTAAGATCTATATTATTATTATTTTGCCCTTTGAATCATTAAAGAGCAAGAATGGGTTGGTAGCTGTCCAGAATGCAATGGGAAGACATTTTAGGATGACCCACAAGGATCTGTATGTAGCCTGAGAACAAAACTTGTGGAAAGCCACTGAGTTTTATGAGTTAATTGCTACTGCACAAGAGCTTCATTGTTCTCATAGATAGAATTCTCACCCCATCTTACAGGTAAGAAAATTGTAGAGAGCAGGATTAGATTATACTAGGTTCCATTCAGGTACTCTGTAGAGTAGAGCCTGAAATTCTCCTTGACTGCTCCACTTTCTTTCATTCTGGAAAAATTCCATGACACCAGGTGCAGGACTTGCAGGACTCCTAGGATTAGTGTGTATGTGTACATGCACAAATATTCATACTGAGAACCACTTTTCAAAGATACAGATCAATCTTGCCCAGAACACTGAACCTGTCCCTCAGATTGTACCTGAGCAGATATACTTTAAGTGGATATTTCTTTGGATTTATTTTTGGGCCATATGTGATGATGCTCAGGGGCTATATTCCTGGATCTGTGCTCAGGAGTTGCTTCTGGAATTTCTGGGAGAATTTATATGTGGTACTGGGAATCACACCAGGGCCTTCCAGACCAAACTACTGCATTCTATATGAAAAGTCTGTGCTCAGGCTGTTTAGCTATCTCTCTCATTGTTTCTTCTTGTTCCTCCTTCGTGTCTCCTCCTCCTTCACATTCTCCTCCTCTTCCTCCTCTTTTTCATCCTCATCCTTTTTGGGACATATATTTGAGTGATCAGGACTTCTGACTTTGCACTTTGCACCCAGGGTTGCTTGGGGATCACATGGGGATGCCAGCGATTGAACTCAGGTTTGCTGTGTACAAGGCATGTATCATAACTGATCCACTCATTTTCAAATATCCCTTGTTTAAAGTACCTGAACCACTGGCTTATTTTATAAGTCAATGGAATCCTCAGAAAAAAAATGTTGGTTCACAAGTACATATGAATGTCCTGCTTTCCCAAAAGAACAGATAATTTTGTGGGCTTTGGGGATATTGAGGCACTATGGATGAAATCCATGAACCTAACCCTAACTCTAATCCTAACCCCAAACCCTGACCCTGACACTGACCTGGACCCTCACTCTAACCCTACCCTAACTTTAACCCTAACTCTAACCTAAACATAACCCTAACGCCTAATCCCTAGCCCTAACCCTAACCCTCTAACCCGAACCATAACCTCAACCCTAACCTTGGAAACGGGAGGCATGTCCTTAACTAACTAACTAACTAAATAACTAAATAACTAACTAACTAACTATTAGAGCCCAAAGTATCTTAAGACTGGCTCTTTGATGAAGAAAATCTAGATACCCTAAAGGTTTTCAGGGACTATTGGATCAGGATCTCTTTATGTCTCTCCCATACTACCCAAACTGTCTAAGCTGGTATTCCTGGAGATGAGTTGTGGACCAGGAAGACTGAAATAATGTCACTTTGAGCAGACATTACCATTGATCTTGTTGAAGTTTGAGGGATGGGTACAGATAGAAAAAACTTGAATGCTGATCCCAGAAGAGGTAAGAGAAAGTTGGCAGGAATCACAGGCAACTTCAGGACATGTTTGCCCTTTACTAGGAGCCCCAGTGGAGTCTGCTAAGACAGTAATTGCAGACCTTCACACATCGAGGGCAGGGTGCAGGCTCTGCTATTATTTCTCTGAGGCACAGCAGCTTGTTTACAGGAGGGATGAACACAGAGGCAATTGTCTGGTGGCTCCTAGGACAAGGCTACTCCTCTCTATCCTCTTACTTGCTCTCAGATCCATGGCCAGTAATCCTAGTGCTTGGTCTGGGGGATCCTTACCAGCATGCTTGGGGAGCAGCTATGGAGATGCCAGTATCAACTAGGTTCTACAGTCAGCTCCTGGTATGGTGCTCTCCACCATCCATTCTGGAGAAACCCATAATGTCCCAGCGAGGCTCCTCATTCGAAGGCATCTATCGAATCTGGAGCAAGAAATCAGGGCCTGGACTCTCTTTCTCACTCATTGGAAGACCCTGGAATTCTTTCTCTATCACATTCTAGATCTTTCCACTTTAAGATGAATCTCCCTAGAGTAAAGTTTCTCGAACTTAAATACGAATCCAATATATCTAGGAAGGTAGAGGGATAGCTTCTTTTGGATACTGAGACTTCATATAATTAACTATTTAATATTTTATAATAAACATTAAAATTTAATATTATTTCAGTAATTCTATGTATTTTTGCAGCCAACAGAAAACAATGACTGATTGTACCAGAGAATATGGTAATGAAAAGATGAAGGCTGCTAGCAAATAGATTCTAGCTAAAGACCAGAGCCCAGGTTGAAGGGCCCAGACCTTCAAACTCAATGATAGGACTGACCCTCCTTAGGCTGTGGTCTCAACTCTGCTGAGTCAGTCTCTGCTGACATAGACTCTGTGGACAGTTCCCTTTGGTACAAGGCACCACAGCTCCCACAGCCACCAACCTCCTGTTAAGGTGATCCACATCACTCTTCCTCCCCTCCCCTCCCCTATAACAAGACAAAGGTTAGTGAGAGTAAATTTGATTGGTGGATCCAGATCATGTGACTGCCTCCTATCTACAAGGGATGATGGGGAACAAAATCTCCGGTGTTTTCAACCTCTCCATATGAAAATGGACCAGATCCTGATTTATAAGACAGAAATTCTACCACCAAAGGAAGAAGGTTCAAAAACCGAGTAGTAGCACATAAGCTAGCGTTCGCTGCAAATTGCCAAGTGCAAAACGAGTCTGTAAACTAGTCTCTGTAAACTAGCTATATAGGGCAAATGTGTGAATGAATTAAATATACCTTTAACTTAAAAATAGTTACATTCTAACTTCAAAGGAATAGCATTTATATATTAAAAGTGTATAAGATGAAGAATAATAGTTTTTGCCGAAATCAGTTATTTTACTTGAAATAAGAAAATGGCACTGATAGTATTCTGTGGAGATCATCTTTGGACTTCCAGAAACATTCCAGAAATGTATGTCCATTGGTCTTCATATCCAGTTTACCTTCGCTCATTTCTCCCTCTCTCAACGAACACAGTAACAGTTGCATTTCTTGACATCAATATGATTATAAATATGAAGTAGACACCACATTGGAATACATGGCAGCTCTTGCCTCTGCTCCTCCTCGAACTTGGTATGGCAAGAATTAGTCCCACTACGTCAGAGGTCTAATTCTTCCATTCCAGACCCACAGAGGAATTGTGATTTGTTCTCCCCTCATAAAGTTATATGTGACCTTGGGACCTTCTGAAAAGAGGAAAAGAGGAGTATGCCACCTGTTAGTGGAAGCATTTCAAAGTTTATTCATGCTTCTGCACTTTTCCTTCACTAGGATGTATTTGAAATCCTGGATGGAGCTTATTTATTTATTTATTTATTTATTTTTTACCTGAATGAACAAAGATGACAATGAGAAATGGGACACATGATTTGAGTGAGTAAAAAAACAATATTCTAAAATCTTGAAATTTGTCTATTTCATGGCATGACCTAGTGAGTCTGCCCTAACTGACATGTATTAAGGTTGGGACTTCTGATATCCTGTTTCACACACACACACACACACACACACACACACACACACACACAACTTTGACATGTAAACATTCAAGCCCTTGCTCAAGACTAAGAACTAAAAATGCTTAGATGTATGACTTGGCCTTCAGTCTGAATCCTTCCAAATCCCGTTCTTCTCCCAGCAACTTTCCAAGTTGTGAAGAAGACACAGACTTTGCTACCTGCCAGTAAGACAGAGGAAAATCATGCCATTTCTTAGTGGATGGTTCAGATTGTCAAGCACTTGCCTATCTCAGGGTTCCCTACCTTCACCAGCAAGATATTCTCAAGTCTTATATTAAAACAGTTTTAGATCTCAAGTTTTTCCCAATAGCCCAAAATTCTATGCAAACTTATGCTCAGAAGAGCATTTCATCTGGAGACAGATAATGTGGCTTAAAAGATAGGCACCAGGGCTAGAACAATAATACAGTGGGGGAAGGTGCTTACATTATATGCAGCAGACTGGGTTTATCCCGTGCATCCCATATGCTCCCTTGAACACTACTATGATCTCAGAGCTAGGCATTAAACTCTATCTGAGCACTGCTAGGTGTGGCCCAGAAACAAAACAAAAAGGGAATACAGCTATTTCAGGAAAACTACAGGATGATATTGGGTGGAGGGTACTGGCAATAAATAGAGGCGGCCAATTTGGCATACATTTTCCCCCAAAATTGTATAACAGTAATGCAGGTTCAGAGTTCAACATGAATCCTGGATTTTGTGACCAAAGTACTTCCTGCAGATTTCTGAACATTTCCTGCCTGGGGCTGCTGCTTCATGCCAAGCCATCTGCTCTAAGATCAGGTACATTAATGTGCTTATAGGTGGTGTGTGTGTGTGTGTGTGTGTGTGTGTGTGTGTGTGTGTGTGTGTGTGTGTGTGTGTGTGTGACATCTTGGGGCTGGAGAGAAAGTACAGTGAACAGAGCACTTGAGTTGTCAATGGCTGAACCCGGTTTGCTTCCCTACATCCCATATAATCCCTTTATCTCACCAGAAATAATTCTTGAGTGCAGAGCCAGGAGTACTGCTATGTATAGTCCCAAGACCAAAAATTAACATTCTGTATATACTAAAATACTACATATATTAGTTTATCTACCTAATTGGTATAGATCAAAATGTTAAAGTGCGGGGCCGGGCGGTGGCGCTGGAGATAAGGTGCCTGCACTAACCTAGGACAGACTGCGGTTCGATCCCCTGTTTCCCCATATGGTCCCCCGTGCCTTCCAGGAGCGACTTCTGAGCAAATAGCCAGGAGTAACCCCTGAGCGTCACCGGGTGTGCCCCCCCAAATGTTAAAGTGCTATTATTAGTTTATGTGAAAAATTGATTATATTCCCCCTACTCCCCGCCAAATCATTCCCAAATCATTCCAAGTGGGGACATTCTATTTGTTTTGTTTGTTTGTGTTTTGGACCACACCAGACAGTACTCAGAGGTTATTCCTGACTCTGTGCTCAGAAATCGCCCCTGGCAGGTTCAGGGGACCATGTGAGATCCCCAGAGTTGAACTGGATCCATCCCAGTAGGCTGGGTACAAGGCAAACACCCTACTGCTATGCTATCTCTTTGATCCCCTTTATTATTTTTTATAATAGGAAAGCTTGTATATGTATTTTTTTCTCTCTCCAATTCTTTCCCATGCTAACTTTTTTTGGAGGTTGGGCATACATAAAGGTTCTCAGAGCTTACTCCTAGTACACTTTGGTTTACTCCTGGTAAATTCAGGAGTTTATATGAGGTATCAAAGATTGAATCTGGGTCAACCACAAACAAGGCAAGTGTCCTACCCATTGTGCCTTACTTCAGTTCCATCGCACCCTTAATCTTAAGATATTAGTTCACACAATTGTTCAGGCTAGAAAACATAGGATTTTGTTGTTGTTGTTGTTGTTGCTGTTTTGGGCCACACCCAGTGACTCTTAAGTCACTTATTCCTGGCTATGCGCTCAGAAATCACTCCTGGCTTTGGGGACTATATATGACGCCAGGGGAACTAACATAGTCTGTCCTATATCAGACACTTGCAAGGCAAATGCTCTACTGCTGCACTACAGTTCCGGCCCCTGGAAAACATAGGAATTTTAAGATAAGCTAGAGAGTGAGATAGGATTCATACTGAATTTTGAGTCCAAAGGCTTGGAGCTCAGATTTGTATGTCACAATCTGAAAGCAGAACTAGCTTTTTAAGACACCTCAGACTTCGTATTTAATGTCTCCCACTGATTTAATGAAACCCACACACAATTAGGGTTTAAAAAATAAACTGTTTTGCTTAAAATCAGTTTGTTTCAAATGTTAAATATATCAGAATAAACTTTTTTAACTTGAAATTCTGCAGTTGTATTTTTTCAGTCACAAAATTTATCATGATTGAATTTCAGTCATACAACATTCCAACACTCGTTCTTTCACCAGTGCTCATTTCTCAGCACTAATATCCTCGGTTTCTCTCCTGCCTCCTCCCCAACCCTGCCTCTATGGCAGACATTTTTCTTCTCTCTCTCGCAAATAAATAAATAAATTAATTAATTAATGCAACATCTAGTCTAGAGTTTGGCCAGAGTCAAGCTCACATAAATTCATGACCACACTAGCATTTATCTCAAGAATATGTCATGAGGTGAGGCATTTCCATGAATAATGAGGGCAGCAAAGGCCCCCTGGGTCATGACCATCCATGATGACTTCCACCAATGATTTCTCCTATCTTTGAGCTCCAGGGTCAGCTGCAGCACAGAGAACCTCTAACGAACAGTTCCACTTGATAAGAGTGATCATTATGACAGTGAAGGCATTGATTTAGACCTATGCCTTACACACATATCTTCATATAACAGTCCTGGGAGATAAGAAGCAGCAGCACAATGCTATGCTGCACAGATGGATACAGACCTAGAGATAAATTCTAAGATGAAGCTTTATCTCACACACTCTCCTTTTTTCTTCATATGCATTCCTTGTAGTTTACTCTGGAACAAGCTATATCTATTCATCCTCAGTCAGAAACACCAGAGCATAAAACTAAGCATGCTCAGACAAAGTCTCTTTTCCCATGGTAGTTCCAGAAGCAATTGGTTCCAGGGTCCCAGACTATCTGATTCACTTGGGTTCTTATTTGGGAGTAAGACACCTACGTGTTTCCATCTGTCAAAGCTATGAACAATTTGCTTCTTATGTTTGTGTATATGTTCCCTTCCACAGCATCACCCATTTAGTTTTCATTATTACCTGAGTGTGAAGGATTGAGTGATAACAAAGTGGGTGTTGATGGTGATGGTGAGAGTCTAGTTGTTACTGATGGTGTTGGTGATGATATAGCATCACCCCTTTAGAGTGATCAGTGCAAGATCTTCCTTTCTCCTGCTCTTATGCTTCTGAAGTCCCCTTCAGGGCACTGACTTCCTGTCACATGTTGATATCAGAGCATATCCACAGAACAAAGAGAATGAGTTCCACCTACTGCTCATTTCTGGGTCACTATCAGCCCACCTTTGAGGAACGTCCCTGCTCAGTCACAGCTGACACGTCTAAAAGGCATGGGGATAGGATCAAGTCTCGAGCAAAATGAATGACAATTCAGTTATCTTTCATCTCCTGCTCAACAGATATGTACCACTGTTCATTCTCAGTCATCCAAAAGGCTAGCATACCACATTCAGATCAATGTCATATCCTTTATTGTGGTATCATTTCTGTGCTGGTAGAGAGACCCTCTCTCCAATTAAAATGGTGTTGCTGCTCCTTGCTGGTAATCTGGTGAGTCCACCCATTCTATACTTCCTGGACTAGGAAGCACTTTCTTCCTCTTTCTATTCTTACCTGAATGTAGCTTCTTTCTATTTTTTCTTTTTATTTTTGGGGGGGAGGGCTATGCCCATTTGATGCTCAGGGACTACTCCTGGCTAAGTGCTCAGAAATTGCCCCTGGCTTGGGGGGACCATATGGGACGCCGAGGGATCGAACCGCAGTCCTTCCTTGGTTAGCGTTTGCAAGGCAGACACCTTACCTCTAGCGCCACCTCACCGGCCCCTTCTTTCTTAAAAAATATCCCATTGGGTATTAAAAGATCCAGCACTCTGATCTTAGAGGAGAAGAACCATTCAGAGCAAAAGTTTTTGAGTTGGTTTTTTTTGAAGGGGTGAGGGACACACACATTTGACAGTGCTCAGGTCTGCTCCTGGCTCTGCTTTCAGGAATCACTCTAGGTGATGCTTGAGAAACCATACGTGTTGTCAGGGATTGTCAATCACTTGCATGACAAAAACCTTACTCACTATACTATTACTCAAGGTCCCCAACCTAGCTTTTTTATTTTAAACATCTGAAAGGAGGGACAGGCTCTTGCCATCACCAATCTTGTTATGGATATACACCACTCCTCCTCTTATAGATCTGAAGTCCAGGCTTCAGAGAAATATAATTGCTATTCCAAGATCACACAATACACATTCATGATTTCCAGTTTGGATGGGTGAAGGCTGAGTAAGGTACACTCATGCCCACTGTTACCACAGATCAGATCAGCATCTCAGTGGTTCAAGCAACAAAAAGGTTCATTTTCTTACTAATGTCCAGTAGGAGTGAGGAGGTTTCCCTACAATCAAGGGCCTCTGAGACCTTCTTCTTGAGGCTCTTCTTGTGCTTGAGTCCCATTGTCACCTTGGGATCTAGTTAGAAAGGGGAAGAACATAAAAGATCAAAATAGGAGGAGTTTATGAAGAACACTGTATCCCTCTGCCTTGCAGGATCCTATCACCTCCAACCTGAATTTTGGAATCTTCTCCAGGCAGCATTCTCATCTTCTGTTTTTGATGTGCTGAAATTGGTATCTAAGATGAAACTTTTGAAATATTGATTTAATGTCTGCAGTAACACCCTTATCTTTGTTACTGTTTTGGAGATGGGAGGGAAGCATGAAGGGAGGGCCCTATACCTGTGTTGGGAGAAAATGTGGAAAGCTTTGATATGGGCATATAAAAAAATTCCCATGCCTCTTTTCTATTTTATTCTTCTGGAATATCTCCACAGTTCCTAGTCTTTGAGCTACTATTTGACTTATCCCAATATTATAGAAAATGGATTCAAATAATTTTGTTTCAAAGAATGCTAAAGAGCTAGTAGAGCTAGTAAGGCTTGCCTTGCATATGGTTGACCTGGGTTAAGGCCTGCACCCCATGTTGTTCCCCAAGTCCCACCAAGAGTAATTTCAAAGTGTAGAGTCAGGAGTAAACTCTGAGCACATCCAGATGTGACCCCTAAATGGAAATAAAGAATGCATAAAGATTTGTTTGGCTGGAATGCTATTGATTTATGGCACATGGGTAGATTACTTTTGTATCTACTTTTGTGAGTTTATTTCAGCTTTCTTGATTGCCCCATTAGTTGGGCACTTTGAATGTTTCTTGGAACATTATTACTAGTTGCCTTTTTAGTAAAGAAGTTAAAGAAGAGTTTTGACATCTTTGTGTATGAGTCATTCTTTTACCTCATATATAATACATATAATTATATGTCAATATCTTTCAATCTAGATCTATAGAGACAAAATCCTTTAACTACAAAAAACTTTAGAGAGAAAAAGAGAACCTTATGTTACATTATATTCCTCTGTTCTGGGAACCTCTCACACCCACTTAAGGAGGGTTCATTTCCTTTGCAGCTAAAAAAATATGAATTTAGAGGGTTGACTAGCAGATGCCAGAAATCAAACAGCTTGAAAAGATGGGAGGGTTTAATTTTAAAACCTGTGTTTTCAACCAGCTTGCCTTGTTTCTTATCCAGTTATTCCATGAGGTCAAGGGATAGCAATGAGGTTTCTAGGAACTTTTTCATCATAAAGAATGAAATAGAATCTCAGATGTTTGAAGACTTGAGAGGGGACACACAGAGACAGACAGACAGACAGAAAGATGTAGAGAGACAGAGATAAAGAGACAGAGTAAGACAGAAACAGAGATAGAGATTTGGGCCCAGACCTATTTCTTTGCATCTATTTCCTGGGTCATCTTTTGGTTTTTTTGCATTGTCATTTTGGTGTTTAGACAACATCCCAATGGTGCTCAGGGGTTACTTCTGGATCTGCACTCAAGAATCACTTTTGGAGAGATTCAGGGGACCATATAAGGTGGTGGGGATCAAACCCAGGTCAGCTGCATGGAAGGCAAACACCCTACCTACTCACTTTACTATCTCTGAAGCCCCAGCCAGAATCATGGTTGTAGAATTCAAGTGAATGTAATTTTCTAGCTAGGATGCTTTTGGAACATCTGTTAAAAGTTTTTTTTAAAAGGGCAGGAAGATTACTAGTTGGTTTTAGTTCCTAAAATGGTTTCTGAACCTTTATTCATAGCATCACATGTGAGGTGGGACTTGGGGCCAAAGATCCTGCTTTATGGGAATGAGGCCAGGCCTTTCAAAGCACCCAGATCTACAAAGCAAGCTGGGCTGCTCCTTCAGCCTGGGATAAGGTTATGGCCAAATTGAGACCATGCCCGGAGGGATCCGCCAGTACTTACTGAGGCCTAGACTGAGAATTGTCTGAAACGGGTAAACTCTCAAGTTTTCGGGTCAGATAGACCTGGGTTTGAATGCACTTCTGCCATTTTTTACATTAGTGATTGAATGTGACTGAATATTCAGTATGGTCCTTCTCTTTGAGCCTCATCACCATCCTTTGCGGGAATCTCAGGTGGAGTTAAGAATTGGAACTTCTCAGCACAGCTGTCTAGCTCTGGTCTTGTGAATTGCTCCTGTCAAGAGCAGTTTTGCCTCTTAATTTGCATGTCTTGCAGTGTAGAATCCCGGAACTTTTCTTTAGCTTTCCCCCCACTCCCACAATCTTTTGCATCTCCTCAAAATGGCTTCACAAAGTTCCTGTCTGCTGGGTCCCATATCCCTGATGTCCCACAAAGGAGACCCAGCATCAGCACTATTGAAAAGCAATGAACCCACATCAACCCCATAACTTTCTGAGGTGGTTGTGACCCTGCCTTGTTATTTATTGAAGTTCCCCAATGAGAATGGACCCCTGAAGGAGGCCTGCAGGACCTTTTGTTCAATGCTACCACTCAGCTAGGTCCCACCACTTGGCTGGGTGGTGGCATTAACCCAGGACCTTGTTTTCCACTGAGCCCCATCTGTGGGAATCCTCTGTGAACTGCACCTCTCCTCCATGTATAGGAAAATTGGCTCCTTTGAGCCCATTTTAGATCAACCACAATGCATGTGGAGCTGTAGAGGTTCTATTTACAAGCCTGCAGGAAATAGCCCTGGGCAGAAGAAGGTAATTGTAGGGGAAGGGTTAGAGGGGCTCAGAGGGCAGAGGGTAGCATGTTGGGGCATAGGCAATTAGGTAAAGGAAGCCCAGAACACCTCTTCCCCACCAAGGTGAGCCCCAAAGTGGGCTAATGAAGAAAGATTGAAGGAATAAAGTATCTGTACTGAACAAGAAGGAGTAGAGAGAGGTGGATGCTGGATGTGGGGTAGAAAAGAGCCAGCATCCTTTCCTCCCTGCAGGCTGACCCTCAGGACCTCCTCCCTGCAGGCTGGCCCTTTGTATCTCTGAATTTCAGACCTCTCTTCCCAAACAAGCTTCATATACCCTCTTCTTCTGAGTTCAACCTGGGCTGTCCTGGTATTAGAGCCTTCCTTGATCTCTATAATCAGTGATCATAAACCAGACACACACACACACACACACACACACACACACACACTCTCTCTAGCAATATACAAGTAACATACACAATTACATGCATATACACACAAATGCACATTAAAATATGCATCATACTACTGTACAAACAACCTCACATATGCACTTATACATACACTCAAACATGTATAAATATCACTGCACATGTAACCTCACACATGTGTATATATAAAAACCATATATTCAAATATGCAAACACATGATTGCAACATACCTTCACATACCCACATAATGCATATATAATCAAACATACATGCACACAACTGCATATTTAACTCACACATATACTCACACATGAGTTGGCATATTTGTACAGATAGACACATATACAAGAACACAACACACTTTCACACATCCATACACACATAAGCACACATGCCTACCCATATATCTGCACACAGTACTACCCCTTACTCTTCATGGTACTATGCCCTCAAAATGCACAAATTGATTTACTAGAGTATGTGAAACTGATTCCCCTTTATTCCCCTTAAGTTCCCAGGCCTAGGAGAATGCTAATACACTCAAGAACGTTGCTATGTGCATTCAAAAATAGAGAAAGAATGAATGAGCAATGGAATAGAGGGTGACTAAATTTTAGCAGCAAGTTATACCCTCTATGGTATCCAGGTAGGGGGGCTTAAGGAAGTACAGTCCAGCTGGGCACCCAGAGACCTAGGGGACCAGACAGTTCCTGTTGCTGCTTTCAATGTCAAAGCCAAAGAATTGAGACCTGAAAATTAGAGGAGGTGGCCAGGAACTCCTGAGACCAAACGATGATGGACCCAGGGCTGAGCACTCTTCTCCTACCCACAAGCTCCTGAGAAATAGAGAGTAGAGGAAGGTCTCTACTCAGCAGGACTTCGTGTCAATAGTGGCATTAGCCTTGAGATCTGAATGTGTAGAGAAGGGACGAAGGGTCAAAAGTGTCCAGAGAAAGACTGGTGGCACTGCGAAGTAGTGTCATGGTGTTATTCTTCTTATAGCAGGTCCTCAGCAGGCCCGTGACATCTATGTCTCAGCATTCCAGACACTGTGCTGCATCTACCAAGTGAGTAAGCAGGCCACCCCATCAGCCCCAGGACCTCTTGACTGACAATGGCCAAGATGAACATCTGCCCAAATCTCAAAGGCTGCTGTGTGCCTTGAAACCCTACCCTACCGGGGTCCTCAAACTTTTTAAACAGGGGCCCAGTTCACTGTCCCTCAGACCATTGGAGGGCCGGACTATAGTAAAAACAAAAATTACGAACAAATTCCTATGCACACTGCATACATCTTATTTTGATGTGAAGAAACAAAACAGGAATGAATACAATATGTGGCCCCTGGGCCGTAGTTTGAGGACCACTGCTAGACAGTCTGTCCTAGTAGAAAACAAGGGCCAGGCTCTCCCACCAGGAGATGGTAGAGACCAGCCACCTCTGTCTGGCCTCAATATTTTTAGCCTCTTCCCTCCTTCTAACCTCTCTCCCACAAGCCACTAGCCCACTCCTTGCCCAAATAACAGTGACCAAAATAACTCTGGCAGTTGACAAAGGGGGCCCAGGAGGGTTTCCTCCCTTCTGCCGGTCAGTAAGTCAGGCGTGAGCAAGGGCCTGGGGGTTGGGCTAGGCCCATATGGAGGCTGTTAATTGTACCTTTGGTCCGAATTAAAAAATAGTTCTCCTCAGGCCTGATTACGGTGGCAGGGAAAGGCCAGGTGCCTGCCCACCGCCCAGGGCCTGCTGGAGACAGATACCCCAAGTCTGGACTACACTGCCAGTCATCAACTCCACCAACCACCAGCTGCAAAGTAACCAGTGGGGACGCTGTGTTCAGAAAAGCTGTATGCAATGAGAGACCCTTCCCAAAGCCCTCACAAGAGTTTTCCCATTCACTCACTGGACCAACTTCTTCTGCTTCAGGGTTCCAATCAAGGCCACTTATCATGGAAGGGGCTGCATCCATTGACACAGGGGCTTCTCACCCTCCCCACTTGCTATTAGTCCCTGAACTCTGTTGGCACCAGCCCAGCTCATTTGTGTCCCATAATGTCCTTTGCAACTGTACTCCACTCTGTCAGAGCTCACCAAGAAGGTGTGAAGAAAATGATATGACATTGGGGGCCGGGCGGTGGCGCT
>PVKC010010560.1:0-25604 GCA_004027635.1 Crocidura indochinensis | reverse complement strand
ATTATATGTACAAATCCATAAAAATGCCTGAGCAAAAGTCATAAGAATTAGAGAAAATAAAAATAAGGCTAGAGAAATTATACAGGAGGTAGGGTACTTGTCTTTATGCAAAAAAATGGGTTTGATTCTCAGCACCCCATAAGGTCCTCTGAGCTTCCCAGGATAGGACATATAATCAGGAGTAATCCCTTAGAACAATAGTGTATGGCCCATCACCTTCCTCCAAACTAAAATAAAATGTAAATAAATCAAGTCAAATCTACTATCATATTTTTAAACAAACAAATCATATGTAATAGTTTATCTTAAATTCAAATGATTTAACCCATCTTTCTATCTTCGTGAACTCTGCATTTTATCTCTCTTGAAAGCATACAATAAATAATTTTCATATTCTATAAATTCAAAACTATTTTGAACTCTGAAAACAGTGGCTCACTCTCTTTCTCTTTTAACTAATATGCCTACATAATCACTTCTATCTTATTCAGGAAACTTACTTGTTATAATGGAGTTATCCAGTCATTATTAGACATATGTTACATGTTACACATTTTCATGTCATATAAAAGAAATAGTAGGTATTGTTTGAATTCACTTTTACCTCATTTCTTTTGCTGGTGAACATTTTAAATAACATTTCCTACAACCGTTGTGCAGCAGGAAGCTTACTAGAGATGCTGTTTCCATAACAACAAATAGGATTTGAGCACAAACACAATGCCCAGTGGTTACTGTTCCTCGCAGCAGGTAAAAGCAGTTATTCAAAATTACAAGCAGCATGACATTAAAAAAAATAAATTAAAGCAAGGGGTGCTAAGAACTCTGTCCCATATTTAGTAAATGTTTAACTCATAGATGCTTGTGGGGCACTCAGCTTTAAGATTATACTATATGGAGTATTTTCCCTCATACCATGACCTAAAATGAAGGGTAGGCTTTTATTTTTCAGATATTAAAGGCTTTTTCCCATAAGCCTATAAATGATTTTTGAGTCAAGGGCAGAACAATTAGTATGGAAGACAAATTTCTAAATTGTTCTACAAGGAAATATGAATTTTATAATTCTTTTAAAAATTCAATTCAGAATATATATAGGTTTTAAATTTTTTTTATTAATAAATTTTATTTTGATCAAAGTGGTTTACAAATCACTCACAGTAGTATTTTAAATACATAGAGACATTGAATCAGGGCCACTCTCAAGGTTTTAATCTACTTCTAACAGTGTCATTTCATATTTTTCATTAAAGACAATATACTTAAAATGAAATATGTATCTATTTCAAGATTTAAAATATGTATCTATTTCAAGCATTTAAGAGATGCTTCTTAAAGAACTTTCAAGAGATAGTGCATATTTTATAACCCAAAAACAATATGACATCTTGTGCCCACATTGTATTACAAAGGAGTCATAGTGGAAATTACATACTTAAAGGTCTATCACATGAGACTTGAGAATGGCAAAATGCAGGCTAGAGAACTACAGGAATGAAACAATGCTGCATGGACCATTGTAAGAAGAAAAATAGAAAAATACTGCCATATAAAATTATAGAAAGAAACATAGTTTAACTTAGAAATTAAATTGTTTTTTATTTCAAAATTCTTTATCTTTCTTAAAAATGTCAAGATACAGTAGTGTAGTTTTAATGATGATTTTTTTTGTTGTTGTTGTTGTTTTTGGCCACACCCAGTGATGCTTAGGGGTTACTCCTGGCTATGTTCACAGAAATCATTCCTGACTTGGGAGACCAACTAGGACGATTGGGTATCAAACAGCAGACTATCCGAGGTTAGTGCTTAGAAGGCAATAGCCCTACCACTCGCACCACCACTCCAGTCCTGATAATAATTATTCTTAATGCAGACACCGTGTTTGTAAATCTATATGAAAAAATTAAAAACAGTTTTTTAATTTATTGGTTATTAAACTAAATTTAATATAATTAAGATTTAGTAGGTAAACACAAAGAATAATTTTATAGTATCAAATTACTAAGCTAGTTACGAAACAAATGCATGTTTTGCAAGTGAAGTTCAGTTCTGTTAAGGAATTGTCTTACTCATCATTCCTAAAGAAAGAAGTCTAAATGCTTTAATTCTTTTTTTTTCTGCTTTTTGGGTGACACCCTGTGACACTCATGGATTACTCCTCTGAATAGTTCTAACAAATTAATTAATTATGTTTACTAAGGCACCAATGACTCAAAAGTTCTTCAAAATTGAGTTTCAGGCATATAATCTCACCACCATTATCAACTGCCTCCAATAATGTTCAGTTTTACTCTCTCAAACCTGCCTCCCTGACAGACATCTTTTTTTAAAAATTTGCTGTATTTTGTATCTCATGCTTTCAGTGTAGATTGTTCTATGGTTTATATCATATGCATGTATATATGTATATATATACACACACATATACACATATGCCACAATTCTATACTCCTCACATGTTAAAGACCCCTCTGCTCTGTACCTCATGCCTCATTTTTTTTTTACTTTCTCACTACCCCTGAATTGTTCTTCTTAAAGCTTAGTATAGATTAGAAAGGATGATAGACCATTCTTGGGATAATAGACCAGAATAGAGCTATGCCATTCATCAGTTGATATCTGAGTAGAAGTGCTCTGCTACTTGAAACTCTAAAAAATACTAATAAGCCAAATTTACTTGTCTTTTTTTAATAATCTAATTTGTAATTAGTTTTATTTTAAATAAGATATCAACAAGTGGGGTCCAGTTACACTAGTATTCTAGGGGGTAAAGGAGAGAGATATGGAATGCATACTGGGAACAGGGGTGGAGGGAGGACATCACTGGTGGTGGAAATGCCCTTGATTTATTGTCACTATGAACCTTGAATATTACAGTGAAATATTTGTAATTCATTTTGTCCACAATTAAAATTAATTTAAAAATGATAGCTAGTAAAATATATCAATTTATTTTACATGGTTACTCTATAACCATGGCTATTTTGAGTCCATGCTTTATTTCTTGTCTACTAAATTTGCTTTTGTTTTTGTTTGTTTAATTTTGATTTGGGGCATCACCTTCCTGTTGGTAAACACTTTTGGTTCCATTTCAGGGAACACTCTTGGAAATGCTCAGTTACAATCTATGCTGCAATGGATCAAAACCTACATAACTTCAAGGCAAACACCCTACCAGTCACACTATTTTGGGAGGCCTCTTGTGCTATTTGATGATAAATTTATATACCCATTTCTATTTTTGATGCATTTCAAAGATTTTTAATTATATTGCTTGTTTCCTCTATTTTAACAATGCTTACATTTGAGTCTTGACAATGGAACACAGTTTGATTTGGACTAAAATTTGAAGAGTTGTACTTGCTTCAGCAACACATATACTAAAATTGGAATGATACAGAGAAGGTTAGAATGGCCCTTGTGCAAGGATGATAGGCACATTTGTGAAGCGTTACATATTTCAAAAACATTTTGGAGAGTAAAGTTTGCTTTCTCTTATTCACTAATTTCCTTTAAGTTACATATTGATATTTTTCTTCATTGTGAGCCCAGAAGAGCAGTTCTGCCACATTTATAAGAAGCATACAGTATCTTTGTGACAGAATGGAATTTTAAAAAACATAGCTAATGACTTAGTATTTGATGCAATTATCAGAAAACTGAGAAATAATAAGAATTCTGAGATATAATAATTGCAGGTTAATAAATATGACAAAGAAATTACCCGGCTATAACTCAATTGTGATAGGCAGACTATAATATTGTTCCTATTATTTTTTGGTATTTATCTTTATGTATAATAATTTTCCTTTGAATATAAGAAGAATGCAAGATATTTTTTCTAATAAAATGTGGTTAAGGAAGAGTCTGGCAAGAGTTACAATGGATAGGGCATTTGCTTTGCACGTAGCTGACAAGAATTCAATCCCAATATCCCATATGGTTCCTGAGAAATCCCTGAGCACAGAACAGGAGAGAACACTGTGTACTACAGAAGTAACCACTAAAAAAATATGGCTGAGGTGAATTAATATTTTCCACTTAATTGAATTCACTAATATGGTGATATCAATTTAATCAAAGATTGTTAATGATGGATCAGGTTATATAATAAGCAAAGACTTAAGAAAAAGAATAAAGATCTTTATTGAAGGAATGACAATAGAGTTACTTTCCTAGGCAAACAGATACTATTAAAATCAGAGAAATCACTGATTCAGAGCATTGACAGAGCAACCTCTGTGCGCTGAATATAGGATCTTGAATTAGAAACTGCAATCTTACCTATATTATGTGAGCTAAAACTGAAACTTGGGGGCTGGAGAGATAGCATGGAGGTAAGGCGTTTACCTTTCTTACAGAAGGATGGTGGAACGAATTCCGGCATCCCATATGGTCCCCGGAGCCTGTCAGGAGCGATTTCTGAGCATAGAGCAAGGAGTAACCCCTGAGCGCTGCAGGGTGTGACCCAAAAACCAAAAACAAACAAATAACAAAAAAAAAATCTAAAATTTCACACTTCAGAAAAATCTAACCCTTGATTGCAAACTTTTAAAAATTTGGGCAAACAAATTCTAGACCAAATCCATGACTCATGAAAACAGAAAATAGAAAAAAAAAAGTAGTCACTGCTGGTTTGGAATCAATTTATTACTCATCAAGATAGACTCGTGCAACCACCAGAGAAATCTAATCTCTCTGTGAATAAATAGAGAAAAATGAATCAAAATAATTTTCTCTGTATACTAGCAGCTACAAGTTTGCAACACATAAAACTAGGTTATATTAATTTCCAAACAGCAGGTGTTTTTTTGGAAAAGCCTTTAGAATTTTATGAAGTAAATGAGAGAGTTAGAAGAAGTATGCACTTACTTTGCATATAGCCAATCATGGCTCACACCGTGGCATGGCATATCATTTTATAAATTATATGGATATTATGTCACATTATTATCATCTATAAGCTATCAAAAATTCATATTTTTGCTGTTGTTGTGATTCCATAGTTATTGGGCACCAAAAGATTGTTCTCAAGGCTCTGTATTCAGAACTATGTCCTGGTTCTGTGCATAAGAATGATTCCTGGGGCCCGGGAGATAGCATGGAGGTAAGGCGTTTACCTTTCATGCAAAAAGGTCATCGGTTCGAATCCCAGTGCCCCATATGGTCCCCCGTGCCTTCCAGAAGCAATTTCTGAGCATGGAGCCAGGAGTAACCCCTGAGCACTGCCCGGTGTGACCCCCAAAAACAAACAAACAAACAAACAAACAAAAAGAATTATTCCTGGGAGTTATGGGGGAACAATATAGAGCCAGAGGTCATATTTGTCCTGGTTAAGAGCAACTGTTGTTCTTTACCCACTATATTGTATCTCTTGCCCATCAACTCATCGCTAATGGAACATTCCTGGATTACTTATGTGAAGCAGAGAAAAGAGAGGAAACAAACTGGAGAAAGATATCTTCCAAGTTTTCCTCCCTACCTTGTCCTCCAGGGAAGCACCTGAGCTATTTAAGACTGATGATCATCTATCATGAGTCCCTGCATTTTGTAGACTTCATATCTCAGCAACATCTTGAGGCAGTCAGCAAGCTACACCTAAAGTCCAATTGTTTTTACTAGAGTTGGTGATGATCTATGCCATCTGATTTTTAGGTAAATTCAGCCTGGCACAAGAAATTACACTTAAAATATATTACACTTAAATAATATAATAAAATAAAATTAAAATTAAAATATTAATAAATTAATAAAGTGAATTATACTTAAATATATTAATTAATTAATTGGTTGATTGATTAATTTTGTCCAAGGTTGAACTAAGACTTTTGGGGTCTTATTGCCTTGTCTATTGTAAAGAATCTGGAAGGAGACAATTTATAAGGAATTTATTAAATAAGTATTTGGAAATAAGATTTAAGTTAAGATATGTGTTGAAGATCACATATGAGCTTCTCCAAAGTGAAAAGAGCTGAAAGGACACATATAAAGTGAATACACTGGTCAGATCCTTTTCCAGTGGTTTTACAGGGTTTCTCCCAAGTTTGTTTGATGTGGGCTTTCTACCTATCAAAATATCTCTTGCCTATGCATTAGGTAGGATAAGAGCTTGAAACTTTTTACTGTCCATCTCCATGTTCATATCATAATCCTTTGTTCCCACTGAATCATTTTTATGGGGGTGCAGGTTTCTCCTAAGCCAACTGTGGTGCAATTTGAGACTCATCAGGTCTATGTTCCTGTGTCCACAAACGGGCTGAGCAACTATGCTTTCAGCCTTATTAGAGGCTAGTACAGAGTAATTTCAAAGCTCATTTTAGTTTTATTATATTCCTAGAACTCATTCTAGGGGTCCACCCCTAATTAATTAGCTGTCTAATTCAAACTCAACTTTTAATTAGATAAAAATACATTCCATTCATATATCATTCTATTTTGCTCCTTGGTATCACATAGTTATCCAAAATATTGTAAGATATTTTATGTGTAAAGTTGCTAGACTTTTTGGTTATCAAAATATGTTTTATTAAAATACTTATATGATATAATTTAATTAGTATTCAAATTATAGGGGACTTATTATACAAATAAAAGCAAAGAAGCTGAAATATATGTGATGTGGATTCTCTCAAAATACCAAAAGCTTAAAAATCAACATATATATGGATGGAGTGAAGATAACAAAATAGAGGAATATTAGTGGTGTGAGTTGATACTGGTGGAGATTTTTGTGTTGCAATATGATATACCTAAAATCATCAATCAATAGCTTTGTTTGTTTGTTTGTTTGTTTGTTTTGGCTCTGGGGTTACCCTTGGCTATGCACTCAGAAATTGTTCCTAGCCAGAGGGACCATATGGGATGCCTGGTGACTGAATTGCAGTCTGTCCTAGGTTAGCATGGGCAAGGCAGATATCTTACCACTTATACCACCACTCCAGCCCCAACAATAAATAACTTTTGCATGTTATGGTTCTATAAGTAAATGCTTCTTTAAATAACAGACATGACATACTTATCTCTAAACAAAATTTGGAGAGAAGATATTTATTGTCATATTATAATAATAAATCATTTTATGTAGTTTGAATTTGTGTAACTCTAAGAAACAATGCTATCAAAGTAATTTTTGACATGGTAGTTTGTGTAGACTTCAATTTAGTATAATTTGGAGCAAATATTTAAATAAAATTGGTACAAATTAAAGATATAATTTTGGAACAGAGAGATAGGATCATGGGAAGGATACTTACCTCAATGGTAGGCTTCAGTTGACACTTGGTATACCATTTAATCTTTTGAGCACTGTCAGGAGTAATTCTTGAGTGCAGAGGCAGAACCATCCTCTAAAACACTATGAAATATTACCCAAAACCCCAAAATTTTACAAATTATAAAAAGATGCCAAGTCAGCTACTGTCTATTTGAATACACAGTGTAAAACTGTTGAAACATATATTTGAAGTATCTATTTTTATCTGTTTTCAAGTGGACAGGATTATTTACACAAATTTATTCACAGAAATTTATTCATAGAAAGTTGTGAGAAAAAGGTAAATCATCAAAGCTCAAGTACGTTCATAGAATCACAGTAAAATTGGAAATTCTCAAATAAGATGCTATTTTAAAATAAAAATTTAGATGAATCACTTCTACAGCATACAGTGGGATACATATTTTAAGAAAGCAAGGTGCTTTTGAATTCAATAGTGTTAAAGGTTATTCTTTTATTTCTTTTTGCTTTCTTGGGCCACACCCAAAATAACTCAGGGTCCTCCTGGCTATGCGCTCAGAAATTGTTCCTGGCTTGAGGGACCATATGGGACGCTGGAGTATCAAACGGCAGACTATCCTAGGTCAGCGCTTGGAAGGCAAACACCCTACCTCTTGTGCCACTGTTCCGGCCACAGGTTATTCTTATAGATAAATTTTTCATTATGTTTTGAGCACACATGTCTTTATAGTCAAGCACATAACAATGAGCATACCCTGAAAATAAGCTCAGTATGGAGGTTTCATAATTGCACCAGAGCAGATAATTAGGCAATTAGAGCTATTAAAAGTTGACAAAGCAGCAAGCCTGCATGAATTATGCTTTGAATTTTAGGAGGAGGAGCAAGGCAACATAAGAAGTTATCTAGTGAATGCGATCAATAGTACCCTGCAGAGGAGAATATCCAGAGGGCAAAAGATAGGAGGTTTGAATTATTTTCCAGTATTCAAGGAATATCTAGGAGGAGTGAGTTTGGTGGAGATTAGACAGCCCATATCATTTTTACAGGTTATATTAAGCACATTAATAAAGAAAATTTATCTTCACAAAATTTGTCATTGAGACAAAACATGAGATGAAAAAAAAACAATGGAATTAATTATTTAATTTTTGAAGAACAGCTGATACCTTGGCGCACCTTAAACATGCATCTAAAGGCAGTTAAACATAGCAGGTCTGCAGATTACTAAGAGTTTGTCTTAAATGTCTGGGAACTTCACAAATTAAATTGAGCTTTGTAAATAAATAATACAAACTAGACTGAGAGGGGCCCGGGAGATAGCATGGAGGTAAGGCGTTTGCCTTTCATGCAAAAGGTCATCGGTTTGAATCCCGGTGCCCCTTATGGTCCCCCGTGCCTGCCAGGAGCGATTTCTGAGCATGGAGCCAGGAGTAACCCCTGATTACTGCCGGGTGTGACCCAAAAACCACACACACAAAAAAAAAAAAAAAACCTAGACTGAGAAGCAAACCTAGCAACTCTGACTCCCTGATAAACTTGCAAAATTCAGAATGGTTGTATATGATTTGAAATTATTTTTTGCTAAATTGGCAGGTATAATTGCAAACACTGATGAAAAGCAAAAGTTTGATGCTGCTTTGGATTCTGTTGGAAAGTACTTACAAGTTGACAGATGGAGCATGTATTTAAAGGTTGATAAGGGTAAGAAGGTAATGAGACTGGGGACCAAAAACAATTACAGTGTCTTAAGCCTCAAATGCGGCGTAATCGTGTCTACAGAGTAGGCAAAACAATCGTCTTTAATGTATTCATAATGTTTGTCAAAATTGTAAGGAAACAAAACCTGGTGCTATTGATAGAGTATGAAAGTGCAAGTCAAATGCCTGCAGAATATTCCTTTCATTTAGGCCCTACATAATGCAGGCAACAAATATTCCTTGATGCAAAAATGAAAGGCAGGGTGTCAGGGATGACTTTGCTGTCATGACTTTAACAAAAGGCACAGATTGAGTCAAAGAAAGTAGAAATGAGCAACTCTTGAACTCCATTTGTGAATAACACCGGACATCATGAAATTGAAGGCATTATGCTAAACGGTGATGGGATGATGAATAGATTTGGCCTGGATAGAGCTGGAATAGGTCACTGTTGAAAGACTATGAAGAACAAGCACATATAGGATTCAATGATGGATTAATATTAAAGAACTATGACAGGGGAGTAATAATCTCTAAAAACAAAATCAGGGGTAATATTGCCTGGGGAAATTGGGAGTGGAGGAAGGGAAGAAAAGCTGATTTGAGCCCATCACAGTTAATTTGTTAGTAAGTCATTTATAGTGAAAGAATCATTCATCTCTACATTCTTTGAGACTAAAGGGAACAGCCAATTTATCACATACTGCCTTTCCACAGCTACTTCTCAAAACATATGCCATACTTCAGACATCCATACATATAAAATATCCAATGTAATTAGATTGCATGGATGTCTTAGAAGATAACAAAAATATTCTATAATTTTACTTTTATAAAGAAATATTTATATAGTAACATTAAACAGACACTTTTTAGTTAATGCTTATTTTTATAGATATAGTTAGAACTTTCTTTATAATTTGCCTTACTACATTACAGCACAATTTTTGTACCAACACAAAATTTCACATGCTTTTAAAGACTGGCTTGTATTGAGTTGCAAGTCATTTGTATGTATTTCTTAATTGTTTAAATTAAGTTTTCCAAATTTAACTATGGTTAACTCCAGAAACTGAATGTTTTACTGCCTACATAATCTTAAATATAAATCTGCCTCACTTAATTCTTTTGAAGAATTTTTTCTTTAATAATTTCTTTATATAAGCAACATGGTTATAAATATGTTTATAGTTTGATTTCAGTCATAAAATGCATACTCAACTTCATCAGTGCAACTTTCCCTTCACCAATGTCACATACTACCCACTTCTCTCATTCCCTGCTTATCCTCAAGATAGGTAGTGTATTTTTCTCTTTATCATTTTAATGGTAGTTGTTAGTTTAATTAACTGTACTTACCACTCTGACCACCACAAATATCATGGGCTGATCTTTCCTATCTTTATCTCTATGGTCTCTGAATGTTGTTATAAGCTGTCTTTTTTTTCCTTAATTCTCACATATGAATGAGGCAATAGTCTCACTCATACAGAATGCTGTATTTATCTTTCTCACTATGACTTATTTCACTCAACGTAATTGCTTCCATATATATATCCATGTATAGGCAAATTTTGTGACTTCATTTTTTGCCAACAGCTATATAGTATTTCATTATGTAGATGTACCATAGTTTCTTTAGCCACTCATCTGTTGTTCGGCATTTGGGTTGGTTCCAGATTTTAGTTATTGAAAATAGAGCTGTTATGAACATAGAAGTTTAGAAGATATTTTTATATTGTGTTTTTTGTGGTCCTGGTTTATATCCCTAGGGGTGGTATTGCTGGATCATATAGGAGCTCTATGTCCAGTCATTTCCATATTGTTTTTCATAAAGGCTGGTCTGTACAGCATTCCCACCACCAGTGAATGAGAGTTCCTTTCTCCCAACAGATATGCCAGCAATGCTTTTTAATATAATTTTATTTTAATCATAGTGGCTTACATATTGTTGACAATCATATTCTAGGCACATATTAACATAAAACCAGGGGTATTTCCATCACCAAATTGTTCACCCTCCATCGCCGTTCCCTTCCTACTTCCCATATCCTCTTCCTTAACCCCCGGGGGCTGCTAGAGTAAGTGGTCTCCTCTGCCTAGCTTACTACTTAGTGGTCTTACACCTATTTGGTCTTGGTACCCCGCCATTCCACCCCAATTGGGAGGTGGGACTAGCTAGTCCAAATTATGTGGTTTTGTTTGAAGAAGAGAAAAGTAATAACCTGGAGAGAAAAAAAATAAAGGGATCAAATACTCCAGAAATGGGTGAAGTCCTTCTAGAGGCTTTCATCCTTGGTTTGAGAGACAGAGGGGAAAAAGAAGGTGAAAAAGCACAACAGTACATAAAAAACTGTCAAATAAAATATCCAGCGAGCATTCAAAAACAAGGGGGGGGGAAGGGGGGGAGTAAGCACCATATAAAGGCCATGGTATTGTGATAAACAATGTGGCAGAACACATAAGAAAAGAAAAGAACATAAATAAATAAATAAATAAATAAATATAAATGGAGACATCCAATTCAATAGCCAAACCACAACAATGAGATCAACAAAAAATAGGTAAGTAAATAATAATAATAAAAATAAAAATTGTTTTGTGCTTGTTTTTTTTTTCCCTCCTGCAGATGCACAGTAAATATTGCAGTCATTTGAAAAGTAATTTCCTTTGCCTTGATACAGGGTTTCTCCACCCTTGCCATATATTGTCACGGGATTGACTACAGACTCCTTTCAGGTTCATTTACTCTCCCCTTGGTGCTTTTGTGGTGTATGGAAGATTTCTGCTCCATCCTGAGTGATAAAATCAGACCTCTGTATCTAGAGGTCTCGGTATCTGCAGGAGTCAAGGAGTTGAACTTCTGATTATGTTTTTCTTTGTGATTCTAGAAGTTCTGTTCCCTTAGTGTAGTTTTAATCTATCTTCTGTGGTTGGCAGTCCTGGTCTTTGAGCTGATCCTAAGAAGGGGTCTGGGATAGCGTCTTTTGTTATGTTTTCAGAAATTCCCTTCTGTTGCAATAGTCTCATATAGACCTCTGGAACTAGGGGATCATAGTTGTTATGTAGGTCGTAGCTCACGCCCTAGACTAGGGCTTTTTTATTGGTTCCAGTATACATACAGTCTGGCCATGGTTCTGTCAGCCAGTCATCTGTAAATCACAATCTTTGCATATGGATAGACCAAAGGGTGATAAGTTTTCTGATTTTGTCTTATCGTTAGCTTGTGAGGTAGGATAACTTGCTCTTAAGACAAGTTGTTCCCAATTTCCTCGTTTTCAGGGTAGTTCATAATAGGGCTGACTCTTGTAGAACATATTATGATAAATGAAGTAAGCCAGAAGATGAAAGATAAACACAGAATGATAGCACTATTCTGAAGCACCTAGAACATACACCTTATATACAACTAATACTCAACAATCAAATAACAGGGTTTAACACTGTAGAAACTCCAAACACTGTAAAAGTCAACATATACCAGAGAACAGTGCTAAAAATCACATGAAAGAGGATCAACACAAATTCCTGAGTACGCATTATAACACACACACACACACACACACACACACACACAAAACCAGCAACAGCAACAGCAGAAACAGCAGCATAGAAAGACCAGGTAAGCAATCAGCCTTCTACTACAAAGGCCCATAACAAGCCTTTAGGGATCTTATACAGAATTACAGGTAAAGAATACCATGCAAAACCACTGACTCCAACAGAAAGATTTCATAATAATATCTTTTAATGCCTTAATCTTTCTATACTTAAAATAAGTTCTCAGCTTTTCTATCCATAGTCATTTTTGGATACAAAGCTTGGACAAACTAAGATTTTATCTCGGGACTCAATCACACGAGATACCATACCTATCTTGCACTATAAGAATATCCCTATAAAACTCTTTAACATACCCTTTATCTCTAGGTTTTACCTTCATTTAGGACCCGAAGCATGAGACCACCCGGACCACCGAAGCAGCAACTGTGACCTACAGACTTAAACTATAGGCCCTACTCATTGAAGACATTCAAACAAACTAGCATTCCCTCGCTGGCATATTTGGCAGATATTTTTCATCATCTGAATGAACTGAACACACGAATGCAAGGCATAAATGAAAACCTGCTTACTAGTAGAGATAAAATAAATGGATTGCATTCAAAGGTGCAACTCTGACATCAACACGTGGAAAGAGGCAATCCTGAAATGTTCACATTCACCACACAATGGCAAGGTGATTACAGTGCTGCACTGTGAAATAATAGTTAAACATTTAATAACTCTCGAGGAGAGGTTGTCATTTTATTTCTCTTCAGTCTCCTCTGAATGCCTTGACTGGGTTAGGGATTCTTATAGTTCAAGCATCAGTTGGTGAAAAGAACATGACTTTACAGGAGCAGGAGGAACTAACTGAACTGAGACAAAATCGTGATTTCAAGCTATGATTTGCTGATCTACCTTTGGGCAGTTTTTGGTTCGGTGATGAGCTTTTCAAGCCTGATTGCTCTAAAAAGTAAAGAGAGACAGACTGAGAGCTGTTTCTTCTATTCCATCCAGAATATCAGCTTTGTGTTCAGCCTAACAGACTCAGGTTTCACACTAAATAAGTGAACAAAAATATGAACAATTATAAAATACTTTATTATTTCATAAAGTCATTATAAAATAATTTTTGTGTTTATTTGATTTTTATTCATAAAATTACTTTATAGGCATAGATTTAATTTTTTAAAATTTTCTAATGGTGGTGTACATCATGATTTTTTTCATGATAAAAGTGTGCTTTTACACAAAAAAGGTGAATAACACTGATCTAGAATATTGTTCATAGAGCACATATTTCAGAACATTAATAGTAATATCCTATTCCCAACCCTTTAGTTTTCTATTTCACCCTAAAATAATGTTTAAATAATTTCCTTTTTTGAAAGAGGAAAAAAAAACAATATAAAACTGTTCTTAACAAATAAAATGAATAAAACAGTGAAAGGTATATAATAAAGTCTAATTGCTGCAGAAAAAAGGAAATGGTTGACTTCTGGAAATCCAGAAAAGGAAACCCTCAGTTAAACTGAAAACCCTTAGCTTTATTATAGTGAGTGCTTTTATCTCTTACTAAGCAAAAACTGGCCACACAGTTTACCTATTTTAGTTGTAATACTTTTGGTTTACTGATTTTCATGGTTGTGTTAGGTTTTTTTTATGATGCAAAACAACTGTAATTCAAGTTTTTGTTTTAGCTTGAATTGTGAATTGTGAAGTTTTATAAAATAATTATTAATTTAAAGGACAAGATTGGTTTATTTTAATGTCACATGTAAATTATTTATGTATTGTCAACATCCACATTAATGTTTTACATAGCACTTACTGTTCTTGTTATAGAAGCATTACCTCAGAAAATCCAGTACAACTCTAAGAGTATCTGATGAATCTGAAAACTTAGTAAAGATTCCTTCTTTTTTTTAAGTAGTCTAAATAATTTTTAAGTCTAGAACCATAGTGGAAAAATTGTTATATATGTCATATATTTGGATCTGCATTTCTTCACATCTTTATTTGTCCCCAAAATTCTTACTTATCTGAAGCAATACAAAGCTTTGCCTTTTAGTACTGTGGTAAGATGCTGTTGACAAAGTCTACATGCTTTTATACTCAATAATTTCAACTGATTTCATGCTGGATTAGTATGCCTTTTTTTTTTTTTGATCCAACTGAAGTCCAGTACCCAGTGGAGAGAAGGCAATCTTGGCCACAAGCAAGCACACAGGCAGCTGCCAAATATGGTCACAAGACTCAGCTTGATAGTAAAAGAAAATAGAAAAGCACATTTTTGAAAGATTAGTTAGAGACTCATCTTAATACAGCAGTTAGGTGCTTGCCTTACACATGGTAAACTTGAGTTCAATTCTCAGTATCCCAAGGCTCTTGAGCATTTTACTAGGTGTGGAAAAAAATTGAAAGAAATTAAGAAACAGTAAAAAATTTACTCAGAGAGGTGGACAGAAGATAATCCAGGAGGGTATTTGATTTACCAGGGTTTATCTCCAATACCACTAAGCCTCCCAAGCATCTCTGAGTGTAAACCTGAAGGCCCCAGAGCACTAATGGGTATAACCCTACAGACTCATGATAAAAGCCTCCTTGTCTCTGACACTACAGGACATGAATAACATCCCATCTTATATAATGCTAAGATAACTATTCCTGGACTCATATACATATCATGAAGTGTGTGGACTCTGAAAAGTCAGAACAACTCTTGAAAGATCCTTACCAGTAATGTTTTTACTCAAGGGCTAACCACTGAGGCCAAGATATCTGAAAATAAAATATAAGAGAGAGAGAGAGAGAGAGAGAGAGAGAGAGAGAGAGAGAGAGAGAAGAACATAATTCATCTACCAACAGACAAACAAACAAAAAAAGAAAAGAAAAGAAAGATATAGCATAAGGTTTCTAACCTATCTTTTAGTAAAAGCTAGGGAGAATTTCCTCAAAAAATTGGGCAGGTTCAGTTTTGGGGGGCCATACTGGGTGGTGCTCAAAGATTACTCCTGACACTACACTGAAAAATAATTCCTGAGCCATATCTGGTGCTGGGATCAAAGCAAAGTTGGCTATGAAAAAGCAAACCCTGCTACTGGTTGTAATATTATTCTGGCTTCTCAACATTTTTAACTAAAACTGGAATGATTTTCTGATTTCTAATACTGGTTTCAACTGCTCATATCTACCAACTTCTATTGATTCTAATAAGGGGTCCTCAAACTTTTTAAAGAGGGGGCCAGTTCACTGTCCCTCAGAACATTGGAGGCCCTGACTATAGTAAAAACAAAAATTCTGAACAAATTCCCATGTACAGTTCATATATCTTATTTTGAATTGAAGAAACAAAACAGGAACAAATACAATAGCTTGAGGACCATATGGACGAGGTACAGGGTTTCTCTACCGTTGAAGCATACTGTCATGAGAATATTTGAAGGTTCCGTCATGCTCATTATTGAACCCTAAGGTCCTTTAATGTGTGGAGAAACTCTGTACAACCTAGGCCAAGGGAATTCCCTTTCCAATTTCTCTATACTTATTGTGCCTATGCAAACAAAACAAAACAAGATAAAACAAAACAAAACAAACAACCCCCACAAATACACGAAACATTGCCACAACAGCCCTCCTCCCACCCCTTCCCTTCTTTTTTTCTCTTTCTCTTTGTTGTAGTTTCAGTTGCTGTTCATTGTTTTGTCGTTGCTTTTATTTTATTTTTATCTATTTAATTTTGTTTTGGAGTCATACCCTGCAGCATTCAGGGCTTGCTACTGGCTCTGTACTCAGAAATTGCTTCTTGTGGCCTCAGAGCTTGGGACCCTGTGGATGCCAGTATTTGAGTCACAGTCCGTTCTTGATTGGCTTACGTACAGGGCAAATACCTTTTAAAATTTTTTTTTATTGTATTTTTCTACTTTTTTCCTTCCCCGTTATTCTTTGATATTGATATTTCCTAGATGGACTCTTCCCAACTGTCTTTCCTTTTTTTTCTTTTCTTTTTCTTTAAGATGTTGCTTATTGTTGCTGTTATGTTTTTTGTTGTTGTCCTTTTTTTAATTTTCTTTTCCCTTTCTTCTTTTAAATTGATGTTGATAGTGCCTAGATTGCACTCCTCTCAGCGTTTTTATTTTTTATTTTTTTGGTCGTTTATTTTTTTCCCCCAAAAGAACCATAGACCTTGAATCATCTTGTTCTGCTTCATAAATTGAAGAGAATAAAATAAAAATAAATAAAAATAAAATAAAAAATAAAAGGATCAAACAGTCGCATAAACAATGAGTGGAAATAAAAACTTGTCAGAACTAAATACCAAATCTCAAGTCAACGACAACAGATTCAAGATTCCCAATCTGCAACAAATTCTATGCAAAAGGGACCCATTACACTAGCAGTCCAGGGGGCAAAGGCAGGAGGTTGTGAGATGAATGCTGGGAACAGAGACCGACAACACTGTTGGTGGGAATGGCCCTACTTCATTGTCACTATGCACCTTAAATATAACTGTGAAAGACTTGTAATTCATATTTGTCAAAAGTGAAAGAAAAAAAGAAAAAATGAAGTATTTAAAAAATAAAATATGCCCTGCAATCTTTGAATATATTCCGTTGACATAGTTTTTAGTTTCACATTGATATATATAATTAGGACAGGGAAAATATAACAGAGTTTTGAATTGTACTAGAAAATTTAGTTTTAAAGACTTTATTACTCACTATGCCATTTTGAATTTAATGAATTATTCATCATGATAATTTATTAGTTTCTATCTCAGATTTTTCAGAGAAACAATAAAATTATTGACAATTCATAGAATTAAGTAGAAAGCTTAAAAAGATGCCCTTTTTAATTGTTACCTTTATTTTTTGCAGAAAAGTTATTGTAGGTTCACTAATTTGCCTACATATGGATGCATATGGAAACTATTATGTTGAGTGAAAGAAATCAGAGACAGATAAACACAGAATAGTCTCACTCATCTATGGGATTTAGAATAAAAGATAGTATATAATAATACCCAGAGACAATAGAGATGAGGGCCAGAAAGACCAGAAAATGATATAAAGCTTGCCAGAGTGGTAAAATGCAGTTAGAGACACACATCAGCCATATTAATATAAACCATTGATATAAAATCATATTGATATACATCAGACTCTTTTTTTTCTTTTTTTTTTCCCACCTCTCCCCTTTTCAGGGCTCTTTTTTTTTCTAATGAGAGAAACTCTTTTGCCTCCTGTACAATATCTCTGACTCAAGACTAGCTCTTCTTTATTACCTGGCAATCTCACTTCTTGGCATCCATCCCAGAAAAACAAAGCTATTAATTAAGAATGATACAAGCATTTCTATGATCATTGGTGTACTAGCTATAATAGTTAGGATATTACAAATATATGAGTCCAATGTCATGTAATTGTATAATAATATTATGGTACAGACACATAATAGAATATTATGCTGATATAAGGGAAACTAAAATATTCATGTGTAAGATAAAGTAAAATAATTCAAAGAAGAAAGAAGATAAAAATACCATATGATCTCACTCATCAGTGACATATAAAGAAATGAAATTAGAGACTACACAATATTGAATTATACTGTCTACATTTTATATTGATATTTGATTAAAATAGAGATTATGAAGGAGTCTGAGAACAAGGAATGGAAGAAAAGAACTAAGGTGACTCAGGGACAATAGGTAACAATGAATGCTCGAGACTGTTTAATTGTGATCTTTAAAACTATGGGATCAGACCTGATATATGAATTTCACTAATGAATATATAGGCAAAATGCTTCAGGACCTAGACCTCAAAGGTGACTTCAATAATATGATCCCAATGGCAGAGAATACAGAATCACAACTTAGAGGTGAATTATAAAATAGAAACTATATCAAAAAGATTTATATATTCAAAGGAAACACAGACTGCACTCAAAAAAAGCTAATTTCTTTGAAGAAGATATTTCACTCAACATCATATGATGGGTGATATTTATGATACATGCATATATATGTCTATGTATATCAAAATCTCACAAAGATAAACAAAGAATCTAAAACACCAATCAAAAATGAGGAGAAGAAATGAACATAAACTTTCCTGAAAATACCACTGGATGGAAAACAGGCCACACAAAGAAAAAGTTCATAATCACTTACATTAGGGGAATTTACATCAAGATGACAATAATATATTGCTTACACCTATGAGAATGGCACACATTAAAAATATTGGAAACAATATTTGGTTACACTCTAATCCACTGGGGATGGGAATGTTGTCTAATACAATCCCTTATGAAAGTAGTAAAATCATTATAGTTATTTCATAACATATAGGTATAAATAATAATCCAGATAATCCAGATAAGAAATTTAAAAAAGGAAAATAGTATGGAGAGTTCTCAGTATAAATTCATAATTGAGCTTCCATATTATTCAGCAATTCTACTTTCGGTATCTATCCCCAAAACAAAATAGAAAATCATTTATTTAAAAGGGCATGTGCACACCATTATTCTGTGCAGCACTGGTACAAAGCTAAAATTTGCAATCAGTGTATATGTCCACAAACTAATATGTATATTATAAAGATGTGGTATATATACACAATTTGATATCACACAACTATAAATACTATTAGAATTATACATTTTGGGGCAACATGTATGTAACTGGAAATATCAAATTAAAGAAAGTAAGCCAGAAAAAGGGTAAAAACATGATTATGTCATTTTTATGTACTATCAATAGCTTCATGAAAGAATTCAATAGTCAAAGTGGTTATGCCCATATCATCTTTGACTCCAACGTATAGGGAAGAAAAGGAAAGAAATAGAGCAGAAAATATAGGGAGAAAAACAAATGAGAAGCAATAAAGAGGTTAATACTATTCAGTTACATTGATGGTGTTAAGGAAGAACAGAGCTAAGTATTTAAATCACAGAGTCAATAACAGTTAAATCATGAGACCCACGTTTTAACAAACAAATTTTAATAAAAAAATTCCTGTTAAGACAGGAAGCCGGGGCCGGTGAGGTGGCGTTAGAGGTAAGGTGTCTGCCTTGCAACTGCTAGCCAAGGAAAGACTGCGGTTAGATCCCCCGGCGTCCCATATTTTCCCCCCATACCAGAGTAAACTTCTGAGCGCTTAGCCAGGAGTAACCCTTGAGCATCAAAAGGTGTGGCTAAAAAAAAAAAAAGACAGGAGTTGTGTGTATGAGGGAGGACGGTATGAAAAGGAACCCTGGAAAAGTGGTGTGGGGTTGTTGACACTGGTGGTGATAATGGTGCTGTAATTATGAAACTCAATTATTAATTACCTTGTAAACCATGATGTTTTAAGAAGACAAAAATTAAAATAAAAATCATAATTGTTGACTAGTGTGACCATGCTATTTAAACTGCAAATTAAAAATTGCAACTTAAAAATATATATATTGGGATGGAGCATGCAGTGGGCTTGGCTTGCTCATGGCAAACATGGGTTTAATATTCTCAATCCCATATGGTTCAGGGGAGTGACCTGGGTGTGATCCTAATATGCAGAGCCCAGAGTAAACCATAAACAGGACTTTGTTATTCCAAAAAGTACCAACACCCCTCAATAAGCAATCTAAATTAAAAATGCCACTTTTTAATTTCAAATTAAAATGAATATGTAAAAGATTTTTGCAAATTTTATGGACTGCAGAAATAGTAGAGGAGGTGATGTGCTTATTTTGTTGTGGACCCCTGGCATTGCATAAAGTTGCCTGAAATCCAACAGGAATCATGTCTGAACAAAGAAACAGAACTAATCTCTGAATATTACTGAGTATCCTCCAAACTCTTTTCCCCACTTAAAATAAAATGATAAAAAATATTCTGATCCATGGGGCTGGAGAGGTGGCACCTTGGATGGACCAACATGTGACCACGGTTTGATTCTCCTGTGTCCCATGTGGTCCCCCAAGCCAGGAGCTATTTCTGAGCTCATATCCAGAAGTAACCCCTGAGTGTCATCAGGTGTGCACCCACCACAAAAAAATCCGGGTCCTGAAAGTGGGACGTGATTCTTGAAGGAAGTGTTAGAGTTCTAGGCAGGAGGATCTCTATCCCCCTTCTTAACACACACACACACACACACACACACACACACACACACACACACACACACACACAAAGAATTCAAAGATTTGGTCACTTCTCTATTAGGTAGAAAGATACAGAAGTGACATTCCTCACGCTGATGAAATTAGTAATACTAGTGTAGACATCTGTGCTGATTCCCTTTAGATATCTTTCTCCCTCTCTATTTCCTTTCCGTTTTTCTTTTACTCTCTTTTCTCGGTCTTAAATTTCACTACCCTGTCCTATAAACTAGGGTGTTGAATTTCCTTGGTGGGTTACTGATTGCCCTATATTTTGCTATAACCTTTGATTTTAAGTGTCATAATGTAAATTCAGAGTTGAAAAGACTTAGAGGAGGTGTTTGTTACATGATGTTATACATCAATAAAAGCAAGGATCTTATTTTTTATGTCACAGTGAAATCTAAGAGAAAATTTTTAAAAAAGTAGTATGCTTCTTAATATTAACTCTTAGACCCTAGCTATTTGTTCCCAGTTCCTACAAGTATTTTCATTCAGTGTGTGTGTGTGTGTGTGTGTGTGTGTGTGTGTGTGTGTGTGTGTGTGTGTGTGTGTGCAGTGTGTGAGTGTGTGTGTGTGACCCAGGCAGGGACTTATACAGTTACAGTGGCCAAACCTGAGTTACTTTTACACAAACTGAACAGTTTATCTGCTTTACTGAATCTCTGGCCCCTATGTATTTTATTGTTTTGTTTTTTTAATTACTAAAATGACTTTTTCCATGTCAATGAATCATTAGAACAGTAAGCAAGGGTCTATATGCACAAATTTAATAAATAGCAATGTTCCATTCTGTCGCATTTCTTTTGATTATTAAGGCCTACACAAAAATTATCCTTAGAAGACATAGAAATATTGGCATTTTGGTTTTTTTTTAGTTTGCCATTTTAATTTTAAAAAATTTATATTCATTATTTTCTGTCTACGAAAGCCTGATATCTTCTAATTCTACTCTATATTTTGACAATATCTATAATTTTTCAGCCGCATTCGGCTGTATGGTCAGGATTTAACAATTATGATTTTTTCTAGGCAAGTTTCCTTGGTATTGAATGATTTGATAGTATATAAATCATAAATACACATTTGAACTCAGAATACCCAGATTACATCCTAAATTCAATAGTTTCCTTAAAACCTCCATTGACTCCTAGCATCAACTCTCCCTCATTGAGGAAAAAAATGAATGCATTTTATTATAATCTCCAAACATTTATTTTCCTTTCTGATGGTTTTGAATAATGCTTCTGGTAGGAGAAATTTGGAAAAAAAAAACTAAGCACTGGCTTTGTTATTGTTAAAGCTAGCATAGTCATAATGAATGATTTTTTTTCTAAGAAAAATACTATCCAAACTGCTCTTTGCAGTGATAACTTCTTTGTGTCAGTTCTGTACAGAATGATGCTTACATGTAGAAATTGAGACCTGAAATAGTGCTATTTCAATTGAGAAATTACATCTTAAGAAACAAATACACACTTAAATTACCACAAATTGCAGCAAATCTGATATTTGACTAAACGTATCTGTATTTTTTCTATATGATTTCTCCTATATAAAATGTCTTGTCAAATTAATTAGTAAATACCCAGCTCTGAAAGTTGAGAAATTAAAAATAAACCAGTTCAATTTGGAAAATACTTTAAATTAAATATAAATAGCTATATGTGTCCAGAAACTAAAATATTGGGCAGCACAGGTCTATATGCTACCTCATGATGAGTAAAATACCTTTCAGATACTGTTACTAAAGAACAATATCTCGGGGCTGGCGAGGTGGCAGTAGGGACAATTTCTGAGTGCTTAGCCAGGAGTAACTTCTGAGCACCAAATGGGTGTGACCCCAAAACAAAACAAAACAAAACAAAACAAAAAAAACCAAGGGACAATATCTCACTTATAAAAATATTATACTCTTAATATGCAAGATTTATTTATATGTGTCTGAGAATTAGTGATTTACAGAATAGCATCAAGTTCTCCAACATCACCAAGTATGGCTCAACTATTATAATTTTATTAGAAATTTATTTATTTATTTATTTATTTATTTTTGAGGACTACATACACTTTTCCTAAGGGCTTACACCAGCTCTGCACACAGGACAGGAATGGCTCCTATTGGGGCAAATAGGGATAATATAAAGTGTAAGAGATCCATCCCAGCTGAGTACAATGCAAGCACCTTACCAACTATCCTTTTACTCCAGGCCAATAAATATTGCAACTTTTACAAAGATTAATTTAAAATCAACTTTGAATATTATTTAAATTTTTAATAGTTGTTCTGCAAAACTTGTGGAAATATTTGGTATGTACTAAAACATAGTCTTAATCTTCCAAATTCCCAATATAGAATGGGGATAAATGGCATTTATGTCCTAAAAAGTTAATTTTTACTCATTGAAAGGGACTGATTTTGGAAGTATTAGAAAAACATTCATTGCATAGTGTATAGATATTATATATAGCTATTAAGTTATACTCCCATACCAATTTACTCCAGCTCTTTCATCATTCACACTGATTTTATTATTAAGTCAAGTTTTTAATTAGCTACCCATTATCTATTTGTGAACAAAAGAACAAAATTATAAAAAGCCTCGAATTGCACTAACCAAGTATTTTACTAAAATTCTGCATGGTTGTAGACCTTTGTAATCCTAGGAATGTGCATAAATATCCTCTAATTCTAATTGTTTTATGTACATTTTTGAAGGATTTTATATCATGTAAGAGAGATTAATTCACAAGTGACTTAGTTGACATTAATATTTAGGTATTTTTTTAAATATTTAGGTCTTACATTATTATTTTTTTGCCTTTTTGCTTTTTTGGGTCACATCCTGTGGTGCTCAGGGGTTACTCCTGGCTATGCACTCAAAATTCACTCCTTGCTTAGGGGACCATATGAAACACCAGAGGATCAAACCATGTCTGTCCTAGACTGGCCACTTGCATGACAAACACTCTGCCACTGTGCTATCACTCCAGTCCACTCTTACACTATCTATATTTATGTATCAAAGTAAAAAAATAAATATATCTTCATAGAAGTAAAAAATAATTACTTTCAACAGTACAATATACTGCTTATAATTATAATAATTTGTATGTTGTCATATATTAGATAAAATGAAAAAAAAGTAGAATAAACAGTGAAAATTGAGAATCAGAAGACCTAGTGTGGTGTAGATCTATAAACACAATAGTGGAAATTGTGACCCACTGATTATTTCTCTGACTAAAATAGAATTAATTTCAAATACATTTTAAAGTATCTGTACTCTATGCTTAGTGAAGAAGCAGTATGATGAACTGCATAACGATAAAGATAATATGTATAATTTTGCAACCTATTAATGAAGAGAAATAAAATTTTATCTCTTCCCCAAGTCCCCCCACTATTGACCTTCTGGCTTACTGTTATCTAAAATATATGAAATGATTTGATGCTGTGTAAATATATGAAACGATTTGATGCTGTCCCGAAAATGTAACTGTCACAAAATGCTTTGTGGTTTATGTACTCCCTGGAAGATATGACTGTCACAAGATAATTTGTAAGTTTCCATTATGTTTAGATTGCTATAAAAAAGCCCATGAATGCCTTCAGTTGGGGCCCTCAACCACTGGTAAGTTTGGGGCTAAGTTGAGTGCCCTGGCACATATGCTTGAATAAGCTTCTTGTTTTTGCATAAACCTCAAGCCTTGGTGTCTGAGAGCCGTGACTCCGTCTTCTCTGACCTTTCATTACAATCATTTACTTTAGACAGAAAACACTCCATGTTTATACTTTCTTCTTTTCAAACAAGAAAATTTTTAAAATAAATAATAGGGGTCGGTGAGGTGGCGCTAGAGGTAAGGTGTCTGCCTTGCAAGCGCTAGCCAAGGAAGGACCGCAGACTATCATCCACAAGATGTTAGAATTTTGATTAATTCTACACAATGTAATATTATACAACTGTTAGTATAAATAAAGTCATGAAATTTGCTTATACCCTAATCGATATGGAATGTATTATGTTGAGTGAAATGAATCAGAGGGATAGGCATAGAAAATGTTACTAATTTATATAATGTATGAAAAATAAAAGGCAGTATGATAATAATATCCAGAGACAATAGAGATGAGGACCAGCAGATGCAGGTGATGGTAAGAAGTTTGTCACAAAGAGTGGGGAATGCAATTAAGGAACTTACGTGTCCACTTTGACAACGACCATTGGAACTGATCATGTTGAATAAGAAATGGATGCTGAAAGGGGAAAAAGATATATACATGGCACCTCTTCATTAACAATACTGAAAACCACAGTGTCAAAAAAAATAGAAAGAGATAGAGTGAAGTAAAATGTTTAGCCACAATGCAGACAGGGTATAGGGTGGGAGGTATGCTTGTGATCCTTGTGGTAGGAAATGTTTGCTTGTGAAAAATATTTCACATTGTATGACAGAAACTCAATCATGGACAATTTTGTAACCATGATACTTAAAGTATTTATCATGTAAGGAAAAGAGATGTTGATGAGAGGTTAAAGCAGAAGGAATGAAGCAGAATATAAAATAATAATTTTAAAGTATTACAAAAAGAAAATGGATATTTTAAAATACTTTATTTTAATAAGTATCCAGAAGCAATTATAGCAAATCATATTGGTCTAGTCAAAATGCAAGATAATTAGAGTAAATAGGATATTTTAAAATAATGATGAGAAAATTAATAAATTTATTTATATGATAAATTGCAATATAAATATGACCTTAATAGATAAATATATCTCAATCTTAGTTTACTCACATGAAATGATAGAAAATTAAATTGTAAAAAATAGGTGATAAAAATAGAATCATAAAACAATTACACCTACATAAAAAGGAAAATGTAAAACAGAAAATACTAATAAATGTTATAGTAATTAAACTAACAAGAATTATATTCATTTTCAATGTAGGTAACTGCATGCATCTAATTATA
>PVKC010010559.1:0-25579 GCA_004027635.1 Crocidura indochinensis | reverse complement strand
CACCCGGTGACGCTCAGGGGTTACTCCTGGCTATTTGCTCAGAAGTCGCTCCTGGCAGGCACGGGGGACCATATGGGGAACCGGGGGATCTAACTGCGGTCTGTCCTAGGTTAGTGCAGGCAAGGCAGGCACCTTACCTGCAGCACCACCGCCCGGCCCCAGGTTAGTTTTTTTTTTATTTAAAAATAAGTTTGTGGGGCCCGGGAGATAGCATGGAGGTAAGGCGTTTGCCTTTCATGCAAAAGGTCATCGTTTCAAATCCCGGTGCCCCATATGGTCCCCCGTGCCTGCCAGGAGCAATTTCTGAGCATGGAGCCAGGAGTAACCCCTTAGCACTACCGGGTGTGACCCCCCCCCAAAAAAGAAAAAAAAAAAAAGTTTGTTTTATACCAGAGAGATAGATAGAACATTAGGTGAGGCCCTTGCCTTGCACATGGTTGACCTGGCTTTGATCCAGCACCACATATAAATAGTCCCTGTGCTTGCCAGGAGGATGGATCCCAGAAATGTCAGGAGTAATCTGTAAGCACTGCTAGATGTGATGTGTATTCCCCCCAACCAAAAAAAAAAAAAAATGGAAGAGGAGTAGGAAGAACTTCGTTTTCATTTGTATTATCTGTACTTAATAAAAAAGTTTAACTACCAATACTTCTGGTACAGGCCACAAATTCTATCTACGTCGTCATAGAAGAGTAGACCTGAGTATAATTAAGAATTCAGAAGTTTAAAAAAGTATTGAGGGGCCAGAGGATAGTACAGTGGTAGGGCTTTTGCCTTGCACATGGCCAACCCCAGAAGAACCTCAGTTCAATTCTTGGTATCCCATATGGTTCCCTGAGTCTGCCACGAGCGATTTTTGAGTGCAGAACCAGGAGTAACCCCTGATTGCTGTTGAGTGTGACCCCAAAACAAACAAAAAACCCCAAACAAACAAAAATAAAATATTAAATTCTTTATAAAGAAAGAATGTCTTGAATGTACCTCTTTGGGAATGGGGAAAGCAGCACAATGATACAATTTTTTTGAAATATTTGCCCATGGGGCCCGGGAGATAGCATGGAGGTAAGGCGTTTGCCTTTCATGCAAAAGGTCATCGGTTCGAATCCCGGTGCCCCATATGGTCCCCGTGCCTGCCAGGAGCAATTTCTGAGCATGGAGCCAGGAATAACCCCTGAGCACTGCCGGGTGTGACCCAAAAACCAAAAAAAAAAAAAAAAAAAAAAGAAATATTTGCCCTGTCTGGACCAATCTGACAGGGCCTCTGAGCTCTGGGTGCTTGAGAGGACCTTTGTAGAAGGAGGAAAGCAGGTTATGAAGAAAGGGCCAGTCCTCTTGGAGTGTTAGTAAAATCATGTTTCTCTGCTAGATTTCAAGAAAGCTCAGCAGCTGAAACATCATTGCCTAGAAGGTCCTCCCGTGCTAGAAGCTAGGGATTAGGCAGAGCCCTAAACATAGAATGTTCTCCTCTGTACTTACATTCCTGTAATAGCATCTAATTCATACAGGCAAAAGGAGAAGCTGACAACAAATAGGACAATTAATACACAATAATGAAAGTTTTGTGAATATGCACTTTCTCTGAAAGCAAAGCAGGGAGAGAAGCCCCAATATTATGTGCTGCTTTCATTGACTGAATTCGTGTTTGAAGCTTGACACAGACTAGCTGGCTCACAGACTGTGTTCTCTGAGGAAGGTCAAAGTGTTCTGTCCAGGCTTTCCTTTGTAGTATCAGAAAGCCCCACCTTTGGCAGAAGGGAGCTTGAGCTGTTTGCTGGAACCATGATAACTGTTCTACTTTTAGTGATTCTTTCCTTTTATGTCACTGACAGAGTGTGAGGTATGGATCTAAGGAGGTTCAATTCTGGCAGTAAATGAATAATCAGGCTTTGTCCTGGTCTTTTCTTCTTGGCTCTATGCAAAGATTAGGCTTAATAGCTATTACTTCCTCCTGATAACCTCTCCAGATAATAGCTTTTGCCTTTTCTCTGTTGTGATTTCACCTTTTCAGGCTATAGAAGTGGTGATGTTGAGCCCAAACTAATTTTCCGGCTATCAAATGTTAGCAATTTTGGGGGTAAAAAGGATCACAAATAAGACCTTTAATTAAACAGGTTTACATTTTCAGTGCATGAATGTATCAAGTTTTATTTTTGCTTTTATTTTAGAATGTTTGGAAGTAGTTTTTAAAAAATTTAAAAACTTTAAAATTTTATTTTTGCTTTTTGGACTACCCACAAAGGTGATCAGGGTTACTTCTGGCTCTGGGCTCGGGTATTACACCCGTTCCAGGAGTGGAGTGCTGTGAATTGAATCTGGGTTGACCAGGTGTTAGACAAGCACCCTGCCTACTGTATTCTCTCTCCAGCTCCTGAACATAGGTTTAATTTAATAATAAATTGTTCCTTTATTTCTTGTAGATGGATTATAACTTCGGTAGGATTTTCATTTGAGAGTTCTAATATATTCTGGGTTATGCTTTGTAAAAATCTTCTTGTTACAAAAGACACTTCTTTTTTTTTTTTTTTTTTTTTTTTTTTTTTTTTGGTTTTTGGGTCACACCCGGCAGTGCTCAGGGGTTATTCTTGACTCCATGCTCAGAAATTGCTCCTGGCAGGCACAGGGGACCATATGGGGCACCGGGATTCGAACCGATGACCTTTTGCATGAAAGGCAAACGCCTTACCTCCATGCTATCTCCCGGGCCCACAAAAGACACTTCTATTTAATGCCACCCTTCTGACCCATGTAGAAATATCTTTTAGTATGTGAATGTCAGTTGATAATTTAATTTTTAAAGATCTGTTTTGATTTCTATTTTGGAAAAAGGGCATGTGTGGGCTTCACCCAGCAGTGATCAGGGGCTATTCCTGGCTCTGTGATCTGGCTTGGGGTTCAAACCAGGGTTGGCTACATGCAAGGAGGCCAGCATCTTTAACCCTTCTAGTCAAATGTTAGTTTAATTTAAATAACCAGTGCATTAGATAAGCAAATTCAGTTCTTACATGCCAGTACTAACCTTGGGACAAATCAGAACACAACATGAAAAATCACTCTCAGTATTGCAGTAGAGCACAATACTTCTATAAAATGGTTTTAAAATGAAATTAAATATAAAATGTTCTATAAAATTTTTTTTTCTAAAATCAGGGGAGAGCACGTAAATGTGTTTTCAGTATGGAAATGACCGAGCATGGTTTCTGTTCGCCAGTTCACCACTCTGCGCTCTAAACTGTAGATACTTTTGGGGTTGGTGCAGATTGGGGCTTTATGTCGGCACTCTTGGTCCAGCTGTGAATGATGAATGCTGAACTGTCACTTCAGATCCAGAGGATGCTCTGTTCACATGTGCGTGGGTGTGTATTGGGGGCAAATACTTTGTTCTCGATGCCATGCTTTGCCTTGTTTTGGTGACAGCTGCGCATTTGGGACTGCTGTGTATAGCCATGCAGGATGCCTTTGTGCAGCTCTGTGAATGCCACCCCAGAAGCCACAAAGCCAGATAGATGGTTGTCTGGTGCCCAATTATATGTATACCAACACTCCATGTCAGAAATGACCCTTATAGGTGAGAAAGGGGTAGGGTGAGGGGTAGATCAATATATCAACATTCAGACACTGCAGGAGTGAATCTCTGCCCCACTTAGGGAGTAGTAACTTCTTTGTTAGCTGTTACTGGGCACTGGAGGAAAACTAGAAGGCAGCAGGAGTGGGGGGCCTTGGCACTACTTAGGCCCATTTTTTTTCTTGTTTCTGCATCGCCCAGCAAACACCTCAAGTGGTGATTGATTCCCATTTTTTTGTTCTGTTTGACTTTTCCTGGTAGTCACAAGGCTGGTTTCACTGTCCTCTTGTTTAGCTGTGCCTAGGTGAGCTCTGGGTGATCAGCATAACCCAGCAGAGAGCCTCAGAGGGTCATATCCTGCTCCTGTAGGCCATGCGATACTCCCAGCTCTGCACTGAGCTCTCTCTTCTTCGAGAGACTTTCCGGCATGTTTTTTCATTCATTTGCTTGCTAATTTTGAGGAGTGGGACTCAGAACTTCACATATGCAAGTGCTGTCCCATGCAGCTACAATATTTATTATTACAAAAAATAGATAATAAAATAATTTGGTCAACTTATTTCATCCAGTTTTATTTTAACTAGGTTTTTTTTTTTTTTTTTTTTTAGTTCTTTGGTAACTTTTTGTTTTGGTGGTATTGGTGCTCAGTTCTGACTCCTGGCAGACTCGGGATTGTAGGGGATGCTGGGAATTGAACTGCAAAAGCAAGTGCCCTACCTACTACTGTATTATCACCCTGGCACAATCTTTTCTTCTCTTTTTTCCTTTTCTCTTTTTTCTTTTCTTTTCTCTTCTTTTCTTTTCCACTTTCCCTCCCTCACCACTCCCCCTTTCCTCCCCTCCCCTCAATCTGGCAGTGCTTTGGACTTACTTTTTAACAGGTGTATAACATTCAAGTCATCTTTATTGAAAAGTACATATAGTATGGTCATAATACCCAAAGACAATGCAGATAAGTGTCTGGAGTTCTGTTCCTTGGAAAGAAGCTTGCCACAAAGAGTATAAGAGTGCAGTTAGGGTAGAGATGGGATTGTGACATGATAGTTGGAAACAATCACTCTGGACAAGAACTGGGTGCTGAAAGGAGTTAAAATGATATGCATGGAACCCCTCCGGTAACTATATTGCAAACCACAGTGTCTAAAATGGTGAGAGAGTGAGATAGAGATAGAGACAAAGATCGAGAGAAAATGAGAGTGTCAGGGGAGGGTGAGAGAGAAACTGGGGACATTGGTGGCAGGAAATGTGCACCAGTGAAGGGTGTTGGACATCAACACCTTTGTAACTGTGTATCTCATGGTGATTCAATTAAAACATTTATTTAAAAATATGCAAGCCATCTTTAAAACAAAGTGGAATGATGCCAATTTATTATTATTTTTGCTCCTCACCCCAAAAGAAAGTTAAAATGACACTGTAATAGAATGGAAAGTAGCAAAGATATGTTGATTAATGAGAGCTTTTTGGATGGGGGGGGGGCGGATGTTGAGGCAATTAGAATAAATGGTTATCTTCATTTTAATGAAATCCCAGTACTTCCTTTTTTTGGACAAAAATTCTTTGATTGCCAAATGAATTTCAAAGCACCACACACTCTTAGTTCTCATCCCTCAATTTCTGCCACTTCAGCTCAAGATTGAAAGGGGTCATAAAATGACATTGACTGTCCAGTGCCTTGTGCTGATTTTTCTCATCTGTGCTGTTGCCAAGGATCTACATGGGTCAGTTAGTCAGTGTTTGCAAAAGGTTATGGTCAACGTTTGCACCAGGATATATAGTTCCTTACCGTGGAAAATGTGGAAATGTGACAGCTTGGCTGTTCCCTCCCCTCAGGCACAGTTCTGAATGTTTAATAAAGGGCTGTTTCCTCACAACATGTTTACAGGGAGCTTGCGTGCATGCCTTAGCTTGACGCTTTTGCAATTTTTATGTAGCATCTGTTCCCAGATTCTAGAGTGCTAACAAGGCCTTAATACAGATAGCAGTTGGGGCAGCGGGGAGCAGCCCCTGTTGGTGTCTGGCTTCTCCTGCGGCCTTGCGTTATTATTCATAACGTAAATTCTCTCAGTTCCCAGCATGTCCATAATTAATGGAAAAGACGATCTGAGGAAGTTCAGCAGCCACAAGTAGGTCAGCATTACCAGATGTTTAATTATTGTCATTAGGAAGCCTTTGGAAATACCTGGTGAGCTTTCTAAAAGCCTAACAATAAGCAAATCCCTTTGGATTTGATGGATTGGTTCTTTTGTATTGAACAATGATTAAAGTGATTACAGGCACTGTGCTTATGCCTTCTTCTGAACATCTTTATCAGAAAGAGGTAATAATTATGCTACCCTCAATATGAAGTACACGTCATCTTCCTTTTCATTTGTTCCCCGATTTCCTTCAAGTGAGCCAAGTTTTAATTAATGCACTTCAATAGTATGAAAACTTGAGCATTCTATAATTATATCTCTAGTAGCAATATTGAAGTCTTTGCTGACAATATATTTATCATATAACATTTCCTGAAATTAAGGTCAGCTCTCTGGAACCTCAAGAAAATATTGGAATTGAAATGTGATCCAGATGGTTTTCTTCTTCTCTCCTATTTTGTAATTTTGGAGGTTCAAAATAAAATACAACTTGTAGAGAGCTGGAGATAAATCTTTTATGTATTCAACTTAAAAAAAAAACTTTTCTTCGTTTGGGCCTGGTGTACTGTGTGCACTCTACAACTTAGTAGAGAGCTGGAGATAAATCTTTTATGTGTTCAACTTAAAAAAAAAAAAAGCTTTTCTTTGTTTGGGGCTGGTGCATTTTGTGGCGGTCAGGGATTACTCCTGGCTTTGCACTCAAAGGTTACTCCTGGTGGGCTTGGAGGACCATCTGTGGTTCTGGGAGAAACCTAGGTAACCACATGTAAGACAAGTGCCCTACCCCATTGTACTATTGCTCTATATTTACTTCATGCTGAATTTATTACAAGCCACAAGGTTTTATTCCTTAAATGTCATCTGAGATATAGATTTGTGCATCATTCTCTTGATTTAGGAGTTATCTTATCAGTAGGGCCATCTCAGTAAGGCCAAGAGGAATCTCTGACCTTGAGTTTATCCAGTTGACCCACACTTGAGCTCTCTTAGCTTCTGCACTGTTTTGTAAGGGCTTTGTTCACTCAGATGTTGTCAGTGACTCGCCCATGAACCCTGGAGTTCATCATCACTCTCAGCCTTTCCAAGCGCGCAGAATAAAAGTTGGACTCACTAGTGAGGTCACTGACCTTGTGTCCAGCCTTCCTTTGATGCCTGTGGACACCTACCAGCTCTGTCGATGTCATGGCTGCATGTATTCAGCTCTCCTGCTGTGACCACCTACAAATAGATTGGGTGGCTTTTCTCATTTGTCTTGAAGTTTCCTGAGAACTCTTTGTGTGAACACAGACATCTGCATGATTTGTAGGCTTTCTTGGGCCAAACTTAAACGCGAAGCAAGGCTATCAGTATCTTGAAATATTTAGGAGCTTACCCTGAAGATAATCCCCAGCTTTCCTCTGTGCTACCCACCCCAATCTTATTTTTAAAATTCAGCTATGAGGAAAATAAGGAATGTTCCACATCTATTATTCTGTACTGCTTCTCTGCACTACAGCTTCTTCATTCCAAGTTTTGAGGCTTGTATTTATGGAATTTAAAGTCACGGTTGGGTTTAACTAGATTTTCTGGTCTCCTTAGCTTTGAAATGGACCCACAGGCTCCCCCTTGTGTCCACACTCTATATTATCCTTCCCAAGGCTTTGTGTAATCATATTCACAGTACTATTAAGACCTGAAAATGGCTGTGCTAACATTTTCATTCCTGTCTTTTGCATTATGCTATATTTTCAGGTTTTATGGAACATGCAGATGACCTTCCATGTATCCTGTATGAGCAGGAGAAACATAGTTTGGGGGCAGTACTCATTGTTTTTGCAGTGCCCCCTGACACTTTCCCACTTTCCATATACCACCTAAAGTGACTGAGTAATCAAGCTGGTGGTAGCTCAAACACCAGCATGTGTGACCCTAAAGCCAAAAAGCAAGGGTCCCACAAACATAACCAGGAGTAACCCTAACACAGAGCCAGGAGTAGTCCATGAGCACTGCTGGATATGACCCAATACTCTCATTCTTTCTTGACAACTCCCCCGCCCCACCCAGTGCAGCTATTATGTTTGGAAGAATTAAAGAAAAATTATGTGTGCTGTAAAAAAAGTACCTAGAAGTTTTATATGGCTTTTGACATTTTAAAGTATAAACTCCATGTTCAAAGAACTTGTGGCTTGACATAAGGTAAATAGCGTTTTCTAAACAGTTTGATAGAGATTGCAGTGTGCCAGATATTGCATGTTAAAGCACATAAAATTAGTTGGTTGTGAATGGTAATGACTATTATCAACAAGTTTAAGTTGCAAATATTGTTCAAGGTTATGCTCTTATAAGTATTGGGCAGAGTGCCGGACCCAGGAAAGGCATTTGAGGCTGCTCTTTCATTTTCACAATAGGAAACATTTCTGTGTAATTGTTAAGTTTTTTTTATTTTTTTACTTTGAAGGTAGTTGGCATGGAGAAGGGAGGAAATGGACACAGGCACAAGTAGTCAGGGACTGACAAATACGAATTGAGAAAGAAGAGGTGAGAGTCAGAGACTATCTGTGACCTGAGTATTGATGGAAGTTCCCAACTGGAAAGGGCAGCTTGAGTCTGTGCAGCCTCATTGTCTTCCTAGAGAGTCACAGACAGAGGCTCATGAAGCCAAATTGCAGAGCAGAATTTAGGAGTTCTGCAGACAGGAGAGTAATGGGGAAGATGACCGGAAGGAACAGATTTTGTGATTGGATTTGTAGTGCTATTGCTTAGCACTCTTGAAGGTCTCACAGAAATGACTCTAGTTCTCATTGTCAAATCATGTGCTTTCCTACTGAGAGCCATTAGAAATCTATAGAAAACAAAAGGCAGTGTTGTTCTGGGTCTCGAAATCCACTAAAGCCAGCACCTGATTTCAAAGAGCTTGGGTTCAAATTCAGATCCACTATGTATAACTTTGGGAGAGTTCCATAACATCGCTATCTTATGCTATAAAATATGATCAGCGCCTATTGCTTTGGGGGTTGAGGTTTAAAACATTGTGGGGGCTGGAGCAATAGTACAATACGAAAGGATGATAATTGCCTTGTATGTAGCTGACCTGGGCTTGATCTCTGGCATAACCCTGAGTGTGTGCCAGCCCCTGAACACTGATGTGTGACACAAAACCAGAAACTATATGTTTGCCATGTTATATGACATCATCTTATACACATTGTCTGTTATTGTAGCCATCAAAAGTCTGCATATCCTTACCAGAAGACAGAAGAATACTTAACTCTAGCTCTTTAAACTGTTTTTCACAATTTTACCAACACCAAGTATGTTTATTTTCTCAGAATCTCCATTAGAGCCATTCATATTTTTATAGAAGTTGTCAGTTTTATATTAGAGCTGTGAGTAAAGACAAGGTGTGAATTTTTCTGTTAACTCATGCCTCAGAGTTAATGTGAAGCAGTAAATAAAGATTCCACTGTAACTGGACTGTATGCATGTTGGTGCACAGACATGATGTATCTGTTATTTCTGCTTTACTCACATCTTCAGGTATAATGGTTACCCCTTCTCCATGGGGCGTACAGTCCAGGACATCCAGCAGATGCTCAGAACTGTAGATAGTACCAAACCCATAGATGGTTCACCCAGTGAGAGATTAACAATAATAACACATTAGAAAAATCCTGATGATGAACTATAAGAGGATCCTGTGGGTTGTGCTCTCTGTCACAATATCTCATTGTCCCGGAGTCTGGGAATGAGGGTTTCCCTGTACTCTGTCCAGCGCTGACTTTTCTTTCCCTGACCAGCTGCTTTTGGGATAGTCCTGCTCAGGCTTCCCTTGGAGGGCCAAGGTTGGAGACTGACCCTCTCTCCCTCTGCCTGCTGTTCTGACTGCTGCTCTGTCTTCCTCTTATCCTTTCAACTTGTGCTAATAGCCGCAAGCTACACTCGCTATTTTTAGTTTCCTTTGTGGGAGCAGTTTCATATCACAGAAGGGAAAGTTTATCCAAACAAGGCAAAAAGATGAAACGATGACTACTTTTTTTTTCCCCCCTCGATGCAGCTTTTTCTCTTGGGGGAATTGAGGTGGATGTTTGGAGGATCACTGGGGGACTGATTGGTGAGAGTCGACTGCACTGACAAAGAAACCCCAGAAGGTGGCGCCATCACGCGCTTTTGATTTCTTATTGAAGTGTCTGAAACAGGCTTTTTTGTTCTGCCCCTAAATATTTTCTATTTTTATGTGTTTAAACATTATTGTTCTCTCCTAAGACAAGCAGTTTTGGAAACTTAGTCCAAGATGGCATTATTCTGATTAGTGAATGAATTCTCATATAAGGCCCTCAGACCTTTCTCTTCCATAAAAGTGATATAGGCTAATTTAACAATAATTTTAAAAAAACCAGCTTGAATATTTGCTTCTCCTCTCCCTCTGTGTGCATAATATGTCTCTCATTGTCTTTAAAGAAGGTTTGTTATGTAAAAGATAGCATGTTTTTTTTTTTTTTTTTACATAATGCTCCCCTGTTATGCACTGTTTCATTCCATTTGCTTTAGGTAGCAGCTTTTTGTTTGAAATGCAAAACTTCCTATCACAAACCAAAATGTAATCCACATATGCAATTTGTTCATTTATATGTAAGTTTCTGTTGCAGCTAAGGAATTAGGATTTTTGTTGAATGCAGCTGATGGCATCAACCATAGCCTTTCTTTAGAATATATTTGCTTTTCTACATGTTAATCAAACATCCATATATATATATATATATATATGTTTTTGTCTATTAAAAATATCTTGAAGGCTATTGACCATTTTAGATCTCAGTATCTTGGTTCCATCTTCTCCTCTGGCCTTGACATTAATGTAACTGTTCATCACACTGTTTCAAACTAGGAGTATTTCCTAAAGATAGTGAACAGAGACTGCTTCCTCAATTGCCTAAGAAAATCTGATTAAAAAGTTTTAAAAAGGTCAAAATGACTAGATTTATCTCTTAAAAGAGGAAAAACATGCAGCTGGTTGGATCATTACCCTGCGTCATATATGGAGCCTTGCCAGGGGTCACTCTTGAGCATAGAGTCAGGACTTGCCTAAAACACAATCAAGTTATGGTCCAAACCCCCAGTTGTTCCCATACACTCTCTCACAAAAGCAGAGGTTTCTGGCTGTCTGCTTGTTCCCAGGCCATGCACCTACACCAGTATTGGCAGGTTCTTCATGGTTACAGAGGACTAGCAAAGTCAGATCCATGAGATCTTGCACAGGAAGAAGCACATGTCTATATAAATTAAGACCAGTTGCTTGGTAATTTAATGTTAGCCAGGAGGAAACAAACGTTAGTGTGTGGTCTGGGCTCCTGCCATGCACTGTGGGGACTCTTTTGTTAAGCAAAACAGATATTGCGTGTCTGCTTTATAGAACTCCACTTAGGAGCCAGCTATTAATCAGATGACTGCACATTGAAGTGTTCGATTTGCAAGAAGGGCGATTGTCTGGGCTGAAGTCTGAAATGTGAGGAGGAGGTATGGGAGTGGCCAGTCCACTTGGTGCTCCTATTGTTCATCACCTCAACCTAAGCACCCAAACACCCCTCTCTTTATAGCCCAGAAAATAAAGGGCTTAATGTGATTAATAAGATATACATTTTTTGACATCCTTTTCTCCTGCAAGTACCCCTTATTGAACTTGGTCATGAAAGTTGACCCTCCTGGGCTTGGACTGAGGACCCTAAAGTTGATGTTGCAGGTCATGTGATCTAGAAGTTGTAGCTGATGCAATGATCTGTTCACACACATTTTGAACACTATGATGTCAGAGTTGTGTCTGTCTCAGCAGCTGGAGGGTTTCCCTTCTTGTGTCCCTACTTTGTGGACTAATGTGCAAAGGGAAGGACTTACTGAGCTAGCTGTACCAATGGGTACTTGAAGTAGCATGTCTTAACCTTTCCACACCATGACCTCTTGCTGATCTGCTTTGCTTCCTGTCAACCTCCCCAACTTCCTGGTTGCCCCCCTCATCTCATTCTATGCCCCCTCAACAACAAATTCATATGATTCACCCTACTATACCCCCTTAGGATATCCCGGGGCTCTGGTTTATTGTGCCCTAAAGCACCTGGAAGATGGCTGAAGGCTGGGGTTTGGCTCGGGAAAGCTTGAGGCTCTCAGCCATGCCCTTTTGGTGAGGGTACCTTGATTATACTGTCTTGCTCCCAGTGTCAGCCTTCTTTAGTGGTTTGCAGGCTCTTTGTCCATGTACGTGTGTGTGTGTGTGTGTGTGTGTGTGTGTGTGCCTCAGACCTTAATTGTGAGTGATTTCTTAGCATAGAAAATACCTGATGTTAGGCCTTCTGAGGAGGGTTAGCTCTGTGCATTCTATGGAAGAGAAGGCTGTTTGAAAGGGAAGGTCTAAATGAGAGCTGTCTTAGACATCCTTGGCTCCAGAGTATAGTGAGGAGAAGGAAAGAAATGAGTGGAGGAGAAGAAACACAAATATCTCAGGTGCATTGATGGAGCTAAAAAACAAACAAAACAAACAAACAAACAAACAAAAAACCCAAGAAGGACAGAACTAAATATCCAAGCCATGCTTGAAGCCTGGTCTTATAACCAGATGCTTCCTGGGTTAAGAACACCCTGCTCTTAAGCTAAAGTTTATTTCTTTTTATTTCTCTAACTTTTACTGTGCCTATCGAAAATACTGCCACCCGTTTAACCTCTAATAAAGGGTTGCTGCCTTTTACAGAGAACTTTGGGGCATGATTTATTTTGTTTTATCTCATATTGCTGCATTGTAAGTGAAATCAATAAGGGGAAGTTTTTGGAACATCTGGTTTTCACTCTAATCAGGATATTTCTTCTTTGCATCTGCTTATTTCACCTGGGCAGGAAGAATTGGCCCCTTACCTGTACCCGTTCTCAACACATGGGGGTGGTCCTGGTCTTTTTAATAAAGATCTCAGCTCAGAGAGACTTCTTCTGATTTAGGTCCACCGCAGATAGCTGTGGTGGAAATTTCCGAACCTATTTTATCTCCCTAATCTGAGTGGATTATTTCCTGTGTTGGCTTTGCTTCCAGACCTGTGTTCCTCACTCTCTCCAGGATTGGGGTATATGGCTTCCTCTATATAAAGTCAACAACAATGGAATCAAGAGACCCAAATTCTAACAAACTACACTTTAAATGGGCCTATTTTGGCAGGCTGGGATGGAAAGGGCGGTGGTATGGGATACATACACAGTGAAGGGAGGTCGACAATGTTGGTGGGATTGGTCCTGATTCCTTGGTGTCTGAAACCCAACTATGAAGGACTTGGCAAATCACAATAAAATAAAAGAAAAAAGAAAAGGAAGGTTCGTGTCATTCTAGACAGAATTCCTTTCTCTTTTAGAGCTTCTTCCCTACCCATGCATACAGCTGTATTGAGCTTGAATTCTCCATTCAATAAACACACCTGGTCTTTCAGGCTTTTCACTTGGAAACAGTCATGCCCTTGGAGCACCTCTGTTCACTCAGCACAGTCTTCTACCATCTGGCACGTTAGAGAGTGTAGACCTTGGATGTGCAGGGTCTGGCTGATGGTGGGCCATTTGAGAATGCTTAGCTCCATAGCCATGTTTCAAACCAGTGATGGTGGGTTTTAGTATTATGAGGGTTCCTTTGTGTTGCAAGTTAGCCCTTGATGGGATTGACTGATGGAGGGATAGAGGGTGAGGTCTTTCCCCTCCAACTCAGAGCACGCATCTTCCACCCTGTTCAGCCGGCGGTTCTGAGGTGAAACGGCAGGTAAAAGGCTAGCAGACAGTCAGGCTTGTGAAAATATCAGCTTTATTCGGATGACAAGGCTGAAGCCAAAAGCCTTAGTTCCAGCCAAAAGCCCCTTGCCTTCCACGGACCCTTGCTTCTATCTATCTATCTATCTATCTATCTATCTATCTATCTATCTGTCTATCTATCTATCTATCTATCTATCTATCTATCTATCTATCTATCTATCTATCTTTTGGTTTTTGGGCCACACCCAGTAATGCTCAGGGGTTACTCCTGGCTATGCGCTCAGAAGTCACTCCTGGCTTGGGGGACCATATGGGACACTAGGGGATCGAACTGTGGTCCGTCCTAGGCTAGCGCAGGCAAGGCAGGCACCTTACCTCTAGCACCACTCTCCGGCCCTGGACCCTTGCTTTTAGCCCCCAGAATCAGGTACCACTCAATGGTGAAATCAGGTACCACACCCAATGGTGGGAGAAGAATCAGGTACCACCCTAGGGTGGGAGCAGGATGCCAGGTCACACGTTAGGGTAGGGCACAATCACTGATCAGTGTAGGGTCAGTAATATAATAATCCCATTGAAATGTTTACATACACAACACCTTTGTAAGTGACAGTGGGAGGCTGGTTTATCCTGGTCATGTCTCTAAGGACAGCAAGAATCTCAGCCCATTCTGGGAAGGTCTCAGTGGCCTCTTACTGAGCCAGGCTTCTCTGAAACTCCACTTGCAATATGTCTACCCTTGCTGCTCCACGTTCTTTCATCTCATCTTTCCACAAGGTGTTCCTTGGACATATCAAAGTGTCCTCTCAGCATCACCAACATGAAAAGAAGAGACTGTACCACAGCTCTTGGCGTTTGGTTTAAGATGAAATGTTTCGCTATTAAAAAAAATAAACTATAAAACATTCATGAAAGTATTTAGAGTCCCTTTTAAGCAGTCCTTTGATGCCGACTTAATATTGTTGCATTTATTACAGTCACTCCCTAGCTCAATGCGGCTTTATCAGGTTTTAATCTTGGGTTCACATGTGTGTTTTAAGATGATCTAGCATTGCATGAAGTTTCAGGTCTGTTTATAAAAATCAAATGAGGTCTTCAGGCCATGTGCAGACCACATGGCAATATTGGGATAAAGAAAGTGTTTCTATTTATATAAACAACTAGATGTGTGAGTATTTTGGATGCGATTCATATATTAAATTTCAATCTTTAGAATTGACCTAACTTTAAATATGCTCAGAAAAGAATAATGAAACCTCAGGGGTCTCATTGCACCCTGTCCTGTGAGTTTTGAATTCAGACCCTCAGATCTGTGCCTCAGTATTCCCAAACACGCCAAACCACCGTCTTCAGCCAGCCCATGTACAGTGCTTCTAAAGCTTGTTTTTAACATGGGCTTATGATTTCTTGATTGTTAACTTCTCTTAAGAAATTTCTCAAATGGTGTTACAAACAGTCTTGATTTGAAGACTAAATCACAACTATGTTAAGTTTACTTGGGGTTTAGCTGGAAAGAAAAAGAAAATCGATGATTACAACTCAGCCTATACCTCAAAGTACCTAGTTTAACAGAACAGGGCTTCTTAAACATTTTTGACTTTTTTTTTTCCCTGTTAGGCATAAGCCTATTCCTATGAACCCAAAGAGAAAATGTTAAAAATCCCTATTTTTCTGGCACTATTTCTACCTTAGAAAACAAAACAGGATAAGATAGATACTACATGATTAAGGTGCATGTCCCTGGTATTCCTCTGTTCTCCTGAGCATGTCCAGGAGTAGCCCCCGAATGCTGCTGGGTATGGCACGTAATCACCTTCTCAGTCCCTTCTGTGTTCCAAATATGTAGGACTGCTGACTTTGTGAAAACTTTGCCCTTCTGATGCTTTGTAAAGGTAGTCTTGACTTAATTGTCTAATGCTTCCATTTGTGGATGTGTATTGGGTGAAGACAGAGTCCCGAAGCTTATGGGTAATGGGCAGCAGAGGAAGATAGTCACAGGAAGGGATGAATAATGGATTGTTCAAACTGTGATTCAGTTAGAGACAGAACAAACCAAATTTCCAAACGCAAAAGTTGTCTAGCTGAGCTCGCCGTCTCCCTCTCCTCCTTTCTCCTAAGTGTCTCCTTAGTAGTCGAGGTGAAGGAGTAATTAATAAAGCTCTTTGCCTAACCAAGAAACAAATGCTTTTGCAATTCCAAACACTAAATACCTAAGTGGGAGGATAAAAGAGAGCCATGAAAAGTGTATGGAAATTTGGAGAAGGAGGTAGTAATGACATAAAAAGGGCACATATTATTGAATTAGAGATGTGGCATGGGGAATGCTCCCATTTTAGTAATGAGCCGAGCATGCTTTCATGAAGAGTACTAAAAAATTCCAGCACGTTCCCTTTCAGGTGATTAGTGCATGATGGTCATGCTTTGTTTTATTGCCAAATAATTCTTATGCTCTCTGAGGTATGAAGTGATATTAATGACTGTTTTCAATGAGAAATAACACTTTATAGTCTTGGTATTATTTGGACATATTTAAATATGTTGTATTACAGAAGAATACCCTAGGAAAGAGAGATGAAAACTTAGGAGTTTAATTTGAAATGCAGCTGGAAAATTATTTGGACAGCAGAGAAAGCTTTAGGGCAAAATTTCAATAAAAAGTACATTCATTTATAAACTATTCATGAGCGAGAAGAATTATTTTTTCATGTACCTGAACTTAATTATGATTACAAAAGATGAAAAAGAGGGGGGTTTGACTAATTGTAGTCATTCGTCCATACTAATCAAAAGGTTTTTTTTTTTTTTTTGATTTAGTGATAGTTAAGAGAAAACTTTTTTTCTCTCAAAGCATTTAGCTATTGTAATCACATATTGCTCTCAATTTTACAAAGTTGTTTCTTCGATGAAGAAGAATGTTCTGTGTGTCCTGGTTACTGTTTTTCTGAAAGGACAGGATTGTCCTGGTGAGTCACAGACCCTCATCAGAGACAGAACTGTCCTTTTCCTATCTCAGATGGCAGCCTCAAGTCTTACTAGTCTGTCTTATATGTCTAAGCATGTGGTTGTGGCAGAAAGGAACAGGACGCAGCAGAGTGAAGGGTTTTTGGGCCTCTCATTCCTCTCATCCTAGCTCCCTGTGCTTCTCAGGAGATCCATGATCCATTCATTGCTCCCATGTTCATAGGGACTGCGGGGCTATGTGTGAGGAGATGCCACCCCTGCCCGTTGTGTCCACCCCATCATTAGAGACAGAAAGAACTCCATTCAAGGACATCTGGCTGATATTGGGGGACTGAGTATGGGGCCCTGAATGTTGGGCCTATTCATCTTTGACTGTGGGGTCTGGGAAAATGGGATCCTGCATCTCCACTTTGAATGTCTTGTAGAAGCTGAAGAAGCTGGTGTGATCTGGGGTTCTGAGGGGTGCATTCTGCCCTGTCCCCAAAAGGAGGCTTGAGGGGGTAGCAGAAGCTCCTGTGTGTCCTCCAGAGTCAGACATAACCCCCCATTGCTGGCTTATTACCAAGGCCACTATTTTGATTTTTTTTTCTATTTTCTTTTTATATTGAGTTTCAGTCACTGTTCCATCATCCATTCCTTCACCAGTACACATTACTGCCAACAATGGCCCTAGTTTCCCTCCCACATCCCACACCCTAGCCCACCTCTATGTAGACACTTTCCACTCCCCAGCCCCCTTGCTCTCCTCTCTTTGCCTTTTGTATTTTTAGGCGGTGTGGTTAGAGCCACTATGTATACTATTAAAAAAAAATCTTTGCTTCTTACTAATCTTGTGTAAGCACAGGCTTTAGAAAATTCTTGGTTGCTTTTGTAGTGGTAGCTTTGAGGCTTGAATTCCATTAACTCAATTCATTCATTTGATACTCCTATAAACTATTGTCTGCCTGCAAGTCTCCTGGCCAGGGTGGTACAGCTCCACACAGACACAGGCATCATGGGTGATGGGAAGGGCTTAATTTCCTTCTCTTTACATGTGTCTTTACTTCTGCTTGTTCAGGTACATTTCTTAAACTCATGGACTCTGTGAGAAAGGGGTTTTGTGTTTCCTTTCGTGGGGAGCAGAGCTGCACCCACAGAGCTATCTGTGTTTCATGGGCATCTGATCCCCAATCAGTTAGGGAGGACAATTGATATGGCCACATGCAAGGATTGTTCCATATTTCCTAGGTCCCCAAGCAATATCTTGGGGAAGCTGGAGTCAGACTGTCAGGTGGGGTCAGGAGGGCACCTTTATCCCTATTCTGTGGGCTCGGCCTTGAAATAAGCTACTGGTGCAAACTCTAGGCTCCGAGGTGCACTGTGAAGTGTGAAGCTCTGGTGGGCTTGGAACCTAATGTTGGTCCCCATCATGCTGTTGCCCTTGGTCTGCACAGCTGCACGTAGCAATGAAAGTAGACCTGCGAGCATGGCACAGCAGTCAGAAAACTGTTGGAGCGCAGAGCCGGGCCCTCGGGCCTCAGCTGCTACTTGTATGAAGCAGTTTAAAATATTAAGCTTGGAAAACTCCCACTGAGCCGGGTAAAGACTGTGTGTCCTTTGGGTCCCTCTCCTTGTTCTATCAGTTCTTGGCTGCAGGGCAGATGTCATCCCTGGGCTGAAGTCCTTGGCATTAGAGAGGCAGGTTTGACTCTGGAAACCCCAGCAGGCACCGAGAAATGCTTTTGAATTTTGTTTGTTTGCCTTTGAGTTCAATATCCATCTATTGCGGACAGCTTTGCTATGTGTGACAGTCTCAGAAAAAATTATGCAGTGAATGAAATGAAAATCTCTCTCTAACACACACACACCCTCACACACACACACACACACACACACCCTCACACACACACACACACACACACACCCTATAACACACTCCCTGTCTATCTTTCCTAGTGTAGTCATATATTTCTCTATATGTTGCTGTTTTCTTTAGTTTCCCATAAGAAGTGATGCTATTTTTTTATGTATTGCCCCAAATTAAAGAGAAATTTCAGTAGCATTAAATATATAAATATGAAAGCATGAGCTGGCATGTTTAGAGAAACCCAGTGCCTGTTTGCATGTGCTTCTGTAAGTAGCACATACTTTTCATGTCTTTAGTTCCATTGTACAATAACGTGTCTAAGTTGTTCTGGTCTCTCCCTGTATTTTTTTTTTTTTTGAGTGTTTCCCTCTATATAATTTTTGCGCTTTTCTCTCATGGCATGTTTATAGAAATATCATTGATATGTAACATTGGTCAAGTTGAGTTGGGCAACGTGATGATATGTATGTTGTGAAGTGATTATCATGTCAACGTCAGTTAGCACATTCATCACCACCCATGATAGTTATTGCACACATGTGCACGTGTGTGGTATGAATGTTTAAGATTTATTCCCTTAGCAAGTTTCAAATTTATGATGTTATCAAATATCGTTAAGTGTGTCAGCATCATTTTCCATGATTCCTCGCCCCAACATTCTCCCAGCTCCTGGCAACAGCCAGTTTGTTTGCTCTGTGATCTCAGTTTCTACATATAAGATGAGATCATGTTATATTTTCTTGCCCACATCGTGTTTTCTTATTCCTTTTAACCATAGTGCCCTCAAGGTTGTGTTCTAGAGACTGCACTGGAACAAGGCCACAAGAGTGCAGGTTTTATTAGCAAGGACACAGTTAAAGTTCAGAAGGATATCCACCAGCACAAGTTACACTATGGTTTTAGGTGCAGCAGAGATAGGGGGATTCTACTATCTATCATGCATATTCTAGTTGTTTTTCAAGTGGTTCATACATATTCACGAGGGAGATGTATTTCTTTAGTATTTAAAATAGGTTTGTGTATGTGTGTGTGCTATTCTGGCAGCTCTGTGCTATATCCTTATAGATAGCTGGAAATTGTGTCACCTAGTGTCCACTTGTTCTTATGCTTTGGGTAGGTTTGTCAGAACACTGTCCTTGGGGCTAATTTTTATTTAATAATTTCTTTTATTTCAGGGTCATATCTGGCGGTGCATAGGGGACCATATGTAATACTGGATATTATAGAGCCCCAGTGGGTGACCGGCAAGGCAAAGATCCTACCCATTGTCTTATGGCACCTGCCCTGTGGCTGCCTCTTGAATCAGGAGTGAAAAAAAGCCTCCAAGAGATGGAGGTGGCCAGAAGGTTCTGGGGTCGGGCTGAGGGATCCTAGTTTCCCTTCAGGATGAAAGGGCAACATAGCAACTGGCAGACAAACTAGACTTACAGGAGGCAGTGAGGGAGACATTCTGGCCTCAGACCATGACTGGCTTCTGTGGAAGGTGTGGGCTTGTGATCTCTCCTTTCTGGTCAGTGTGAGACACTGTCAAGCTCAGGGGCACAAAGGATAGGTATGAATAGCAGCCAGAGATGCCCACCCTGGAATGTTGTCTTCAGGCCACTGAAATATTTCCTGTAAGTATGTGGAATGCACCCTGGGGCTTTCCAAGGAGAGACAGGGAATCTGGCTTCATTGTGGCCCTTGAAGCCTGGTAGGAAGCTCTGGAGTAACCAGGAGAGACAAGAGGGCAACTCTACCTGGTAAGGCAAGGAGTGAAGAGTGGGCAGGTTCACAAGAGATGGCATTTTATTTGAATTAGAAACCATTTTATTCTGTCAAGGCACCAGTATTTAGGATACTGTGGATCACATTCTACTGCATCCATTATTCCACATCACAGGCATCAACAGGAGCTAGTAGTGTCCCAAGGACCCCTCCAGGTATCACCCTAGTCTCCATGCAAGTGCAGTTTTGTAGTCTTCAGTTCCCATGACTTTGGCCATTTATTGTTCCTTTACTATATTTCTTTTTTATCTCATATGAGAGACCCCTCTTTTCCATCCCCCCCCCATGTGGAGGTGGTGACACTCATTTACATATAAATGAATGGAACTGAGGATGACAGATAACAGTATTTTAGAAGGTGAGTTGACAGGCTGTAGTAACTTGCTGTGGGTTGTGGTGAAGATGGGGTCAGGTATTGGCGACGGACAGAACGAATGACCAGGTCAGTTTCAACTGGCCAGAAGTTGAAAGCAAAAAATTCTGGGTTAGCAGGTGATCGTGGAGCAAGAGGAGTTAGTTCCTGAGCATTTGGAAGGATTGATGGAGAAAAGTGCAAGTCATAGAAGCACCGAGGGCAGTAAAGGATATTTGGGGTCTCAGGAGGGCTGGAAGGGTGAGAACCCCCTTCCTGATGATTGTGTTTATGTGGAACCTTTCACACACCATGCGACTCTTTCACTGGTTGGGGGGGGCATAGTGGGTGCCAGGCACTCAGAGACCTGGTGTCTTCAGGTATGTGTAGCTGGAAGTTGGGTGTCAACACACCATCTGCTTCCCTGGACATACCCTGCTACTCAGCACTCCTTGTACCCCTAAGGCATGATATGTTCAGCAAGTGGGCAGTCACCCCATTTTATACATGAGGGTACAGATCGAGGTCTTTCTTGTGCAGTGGGAAGCAAGAGGGCAGGTCAGGGCAGAAGACATGTCCTGGCTGCCTGGTATCCCCAATGTCCTGAGTCTAGTATGGAAAATTATTTTATCAGGGAAGGCCAATGAAACATTGTCCAGAAAGCAGAATGTATTCCTTCTTTTCTACCTTTGCAGGCTATAGATCTGGGAGGCCTTTGCCTGCCTGGTCCTAAAATAACAATTTTCCCTCCCATCCCCAGACCTACTTCTATTATTATTTTTTTTTTTGATGGGTAATTTTTATCATTGTTTTATTCTGGGGCCACACCTGGTGGTGCTCAGGAGCTACTCCATACTCTGCATGATCATCTTTTTCAAGTTTTCTTGATTATTTTTATCATTTCTTTATTTAAGCACCGTGGTTACAAAAATGTTTGTAGTTGGGTTTTGGTCATCGGATATACACCACCCTTACCAGGCAGGTGTCCTGATGTGCTCATATTTGACTGATTTCAGCTTGAAAAATAATTGCACGAAGCACTCCTTGTTTATTAATATATATCACAGCTTCACACCACCCTGTTTTCTCCCCCCTCCACCCCCTTCGCCCCCATGACCTTATGAACTGGACTTGCTCGAATCTACACCACAGACTGTATCTGGTAATAGGATTGCTAAGCCAGAGGGAGCTTGTGTATTTAAAATTCTGATAGATCTTGTCAGATTGTCACTCCAAGTTACCTGTAATGTTAAGGTCAAGCTTCATGGAATGTTTACGTTTTTCAAAGGGCTGGTGAGGACAGTCAGGCTTTGAGGATACTCAAGGCCCCAGAGGGTCTTTCTAAGCCTAGAAATGCTACTTCCAGTTGCTCACAGCCCATTTGCAGGAGTTTTTCTTGTTTTGTCATTTTCAGGTCACACTTAGTGGTTGGGTTCGAATTTAGACTCTCTCACGTGCAAAGGTGTATTCATGCACCAGCCCTCCTTGGGCTGGGATGTATTTCCCGTCCCTGTTGGAGAACTTGCACTGTTTGTGAAGAGAAAATTCAGTTGGCCTCTGTGTGAGGTATGAAAAGTATTTTTTCACAGTATAAGGTATGTCCTAAGTGTGGGGTACACTTGGAGCTGTTCTGATGACTTGACTGCACGACTTCATTTTTTGTTTGTTCTAATGTATGTTATTGAGTATTTTAATTATAATCTTGTATTTTCTTATGCACACATTTTTTCTTTTTGCAATCGGTTTTCTGTTTATCTGTCTGTGCCCAGCCCTAACCATATCTTGCTTCATAGATTGAAGTGGATTTGAAAGCAAGGAAGATTATAGTATTCTGCTAATGGCCTAACCTTAGGCATGTAAGACATATTCTTTGAAATAGTCTTATGTAGGCATATTTCACACATTATATTCATGGAATTGTGAAATAATAGGATTTTATTTTTCAAAAGTTATATAGACTATATAATTTATATCAATATTAACAAAGATTCAAGTTATTTTTTGGTAATTGAACTCAATTTATAACTGATTTCCAAGCCAAAATTTAGCCAGGTAAAAGTCTAAGCTTTTAAAGTGCCCTGTCAAAACCAGATGGCAGGGGCTATTCTAAGACTACTTGAGCCCTTGTGGTTTTTTATTTTAGACTAGCCAGTATTTTGCTTTTGCTTTTACAGTGTGATTCACGGATTTTCCAGCAGAGGTCGCTGTGAGCTTGCAGTGGAACTTTGTGAGTGGTCGTGGAGGGAAGGTGTGTGTGTGTGTGTGTGTGTGTGTGTGTGTGTGTGTGTGTGTGTGTGTGAAATATAGCTGCCTGTGATGTGAAAATACTTAGCTTTTACTTTAAAATGTTGTCATGGAAATTATTGTAGGTGTCATAATAGCATTTTAAAGACTGACTCTTTCCTGCTACCTAGGCACACTGCATATACTTAGCTTCTTGATAGGGTTTCATGAGGGCCATTAGGTATTAAGTTTCTCTCCCTCTTCCATTTTATTTGAGTTTTTGAAAGGATTGGTTACTAGATGTCAATGCAGGGGGCAAATGCCACTTTTGGTGTGATTTTAATTATGCATGACTTTAGCAACTCTACCATACCACTTTCTTTTTCTAGGGATTGTGGCTTCCTCATGATTTTGAATGGTCATTAAAAGTATTTCTTTAGGGCCTGGGAGATAGCATGGAGGTAAGGCGTTTGCCTTTCATGCAAAAGGTCATCGGTTCAAATCCCGGTGCCCCATATGGTCCCCCGTGCCTGCCAGGAGCAATTTCTGAGCATGGAGCCAGGAGTAACCCCTGAGCACTGCCGGGTGTGACCGCCCCCCCCCCCCCAAAAAAAAAAGTATTTCTTTACCGACCTGCATTGAATTCTGCCAACTGACTACATTCTAATTGGAGACCAAACACCCAGTTCATTGCTGTTTCCACCTTTCCTCTTTCTCCTCACAAATTCCAAGTGATCTTTCTGTGTTTTTTTTTTTGCTCTATCAGACTAACAAGGACATTATATTTTGTGGACTTCAAATTTGTCACCATTTTCTTCAGTGTAGAGATAGAGAATAATGTAGAATACACGAGGTAATAAATTGTCTGTGTATATTTGTGTGCATTGTGTATATTTACATGTATTGCTACACAGGCCTTTTAGCCAGAGTTTTTCCAGTATGTAATTTTGTTAAGTACTACAGACATTTTTTGCATTTCTGAAATTTGAGTGCATTTTATGTCTTTAAGTCTGTTTATCTGCTGCCTCTAAAATGCTTCTGGAGTGATAGGAGACATCACTTTATATTTTCTGAGGTTGATTGTCATCTGATTTTTTTTTTTCTTCCTCCTTCCAGTTTTCTCCCTTATTTCACATTTCCCTCAACTCCTGCCTTGCCTGACAAACACTGGCCTTCTCTAGAATGCCTTGGTGGGAAGCATCCACTAGAGGACAGCACGACCATATGCAGTTCTGCAAAGGGTCTCTCGTTTTCTTTTTAGTTGGCAGGTGTGAGGGGCACTTGTGAGAACAAAGCACATTATTACTGAACACAGAAACCCCCAGTGACAAAGCATTGTAGTGAATTCAAATACACGGTCTGGGAAATTCTCAGAGTTCCCGTGACTGGTCTCCCAGGCAAGGCCCGATACACACAATCACTTGTAATTAAAACTAACACTTGTGGATGGGGTGGTGGGGTGGGGTGGGGTGGGACGCTATAATGGTAATGGATGTCTCATTGTAGAACTTTCCAAATGGGTGAGAGGCTTTTGAAAAAGCCCCCCCCCATCCCCACCCCAAATCCCTTGAATAGTTATGAGGCATAAGAATAAGAAGAGTTAGTTGGGAGAAAGCAGAGCTCTCTGGCTTTGTCTTTGTTTTAGGAAAGAATGGAAAATAGTTGCAAATAGAAGCATATGGATGGCTTTATCCACCTTGCAAGAAACTGTGCTCCTCGCACCTGATTGAGTTCTTGCTAACAGGTTTATTTCGCTCATTGACGCCTGAAAATAAAGCAAACACAAAACCGAACCCTTTTGAGTATCCCAGCCCTGCAAAAAAGGGGGTAATTGCAGTAATAGATTTGTTTTTATATCACTTGTGTGACTTGTGCCCTAGATTATCATCTTGATTTTAACTTCCTTTCTTTACGACTGCTTCCATTTTTATGTTTCCAGGCAGAGTATTGAAATGACAAGGCGTGACAATGTTTTGTATTAAGGCTAATAGTTTTTTTTTATTTTTTATTTTTGGTAGCATGAGTGCATGCATAATTCCCCTCCTTGGATTTCATGTTTCACATATTTTTCTGGGCTAACCCCCGAAGCTCCTGCGCCCCCTCCCCCCCAGCCCTTCCCAACACAGCGGCCAAGATCTTTCCTCTCAGCCACACTACGCTGGTCCACCTTGTCTCTTAAGTCCTGATTCTCCACTGTAGCACGCAGGCAAATTAATGCAGAGACACGGTCCATTATGAGTAAATCAATTTATTCTGCTAATTGGTTGACAACATCGGGCTTGATGGGGACTGGCACTTTATCTTCCGTCTCACTGTTCCTTTGACTCTGGGCGAGATGACTTGAGATCCTGTTTGATGTTGATTTCCATTCCTCTGCCTGGCAGAAGCACTCAGGGCAGGGACCAGCTCTGTGGTTATCTGTCTCCTGCTCTCACCTTCTCTCCCCGCATCCAGCATCTTTTTCATCTTCTTCCCAGACTGGGCCTCAAGATGGGGCAGGGTGCCAGCAGGGAGTGTCAGAGGGGTGGTCACACCACTGGGGGTCAATGAGAAAGGAGGAGTTGGCTACAGGCCCCAAGGGAGTGGTGGGACTGTTGTTAGGAAGCCAGCAAGGGCGGCAGAGACAGGGTGAGCAGAACAGCCCTTGGCAGATAGAGAGGCCACAGAGCTGTGTCCCAGCTGCAAGGAGCTAATGGTGACTTTGACCTGTACCCTTGAAGCCCTTCACACTTAAACATGTTTAGAGGCCTCAGCCAGCAGAAAAGAGGAAAATATGGGAAGGGTCATAACAGGAATAGGGGCTCCTTTTCAGGGTCTGGAGGATACTGGCAATGCAGTGCAGCTCAGGTCTGGCAGTCCTTAGGGAATCACCAAAACCTCATGGGTAACGAGGGGAGGGAATTGTCACCAGATTGGGACTTGCTGTTGTCAGGCATGTGTTCCAACCCTTCAAGTTCTCTCCTTGAACAGTTTATTCCTTTCTA
>PVKC010010558.1:0-25620 GCA_004027635.1 Crocidura indochinensis | reverse complement strand
GAAGGAAGGAAGGAAGGAAGGAAGGAAGGAAGGAAGGAAGGAAGGAAGGAAGGAAGGAAACTGGGTTTTGTATTGAAATAAATTTGGAAGCAAAGAGATGAATATTTTAATGGAGATGTTTTCTTGCACATAATTAAATCATTTGAACTTTCACAAAATTCTGAGAATAATTCTCCATGGTGCAAAGATGTGGATTTTATAGGACCTGGAATGCTAGACTACCTGTTTAATATTCCCTGAGACTTCTCTATGTCTGACATGTTTGATCTTTTGTTGCATATTTTAGATAGCTGACTTTTTTTCCTTTAGCTTCAGGTAACTTTAGTTATTAATATAAATTTCAAATGAAGTTTTAGGTCCTTGATCTATTAGGTGACTAGCTTTTAGTATGAGGCCTTCTCTTCACTTGGGGCCATTCACAGAGATGTTCTGATCACACTGCTTTTGGCTGAGCCCATGAGTCATAGTTCTGCTGATCAACTCAGGACCTTTGGCCCCACTGGTCAGCTCTCCATGGTGGTCTTTCGGGACTTAATGGAGGTGTTTTCTTGCACATAATTCTATTATTTGAACTTTCACAAAATTCTGAGAATAATTCTCCATGGTGCAAAGATGTGGATTTTATAGGACCTGCAAATGAGCACTGCAAATGAGCTGTTATCTGGTACTGACCTGCTGGGCCCCAAGGCAAGACCCCCAGGATGACCTTACTTTCCTCTTGAGATCACACTGGCCAGGCACAACTGCCTTAACCCCTTCCTATACCTAATAACCCAGAAGGTCTCCTCCATTATGTCCCAGGCCATACTAATGACAGATAAAGAGAATGAGATACAACTTCTACTGGTACCACAAAGAAAGACTTTGGGGTTATAGGATTTAGTAGCCTGAAACCTATAGTTAAACTTATGGCAGGATGCTTCTGGGTAGGGTCTCCCTGTTTTTAGTCCAAATATTTTTTTATTTCTATTTTCTCTATCTTTTGTTGCACCTGTCCAAAACAAAGGGCAAAACTAAAACAAAACAAACAAAAGAACAAAAACTGCCACAAACACCCCTTTTTTCTTTTCTTTATTTTTCTTTTAATATTTTTTATTTCTTATCTTTTACTTTATTTTTATAATATCTTTATTTGGTTATAAACATGGTTATAAACATTATTTGTAGTTGGGTTTAAACCATAAAAAGTACACTCTCCCTTCCTTCCTGGGAGCTGGAAGTCTCGGCCAGCATGGGTTTTGGCAGACCTCAGTATGTGCCAGAGGCCTTTTTACACTTGGAGGAGCTTAACTGGGAGTGGCAGATAGCTGCTCAGCTGTACTCAGGCAGTCACTGGTAATTTCATACCAGTCTACATGTCCCAAACCATACGGGGGATATTCTATATCCTTAAGATATGTTTTTATGTATGCAGAATGTCCATTTGTTATTCTGCTCTTTATCACACCCCTACACTGACCTCCTGCCCTAACAGATTCTGCCCTTTGCACACCCCTACAAAGCTCATTATTACTCCTTAACTCTCTCACCCCCAACCATCAGTACCCCACATTTACCCTTCTTAACTTCAGTACCACACAGTCCTAATCACAGACCAAAGTCGTGCATTGGATTTAACAACCCCAAAACTATATCAAAGGATATAAAATGGACATATATGTCTTTTGAATATTTTATGTGTATTTTTAACAGCTATAACTATATATATTCTTCTACCATGATGTTTCTATCCACTTTTTATCTTGTCTTTTCTTTGTGAGCTGTTCAATAAGGAATGTTGGTGGAAGAGTCCCTCAGTTTAATGCTTATGATTGAACTATGTCATGGGGATTGTTGGACTTGTTCCTATGGCCTCCATATGTGCTGATAACATCATATGGCATTGTTCCTTATTTGCATAGGCACATTAAAATGGGAAAATACTATGCATACAGATAAGTTCTTATCTAATAGAGGTTGGAACACACAAATCTCATAGTGCAATGGAACCTTACACCCTGAACATTGATATAATGACCTGGCACAGGCCTCAGAAGAATGGGCATCCTCCACTCATGCCTGAACCAGGCAAGCTATCAACAAAACACCCAAGGTTTTTTATAGCAACATCTGGAAGCAGTCCTCTACCAGGGAAGACCCTACCAAGGCTCTGACATCGACATGCTCAAAAGAGACTTCCGTTAACACTGAGAAGACTTGACAACAACAGTGACCTGCTCTACAGGACAGGGTTCTCTCTATTGCCCCTTAAGTGTGAGGTGAAACAAGAGGATGCTCTGCACCATCCTGACTGCAATATAGGATATGCAGATTCCAGGATCTTAATACAGAAACATGATACCAACAACAGAGACTATGTGGAAAATAAAAGTGTATTGGCACTACAGACAATGACTTGGATTGGACAAACTAGTCTGCCTGGAGCCTAGAGTTGGTCTTATGCCAGGAAACTTCAGGGGTAGGGTCTCCTTGTATTTAAGCCAAGGTTTTTCTTTCCATGTCCCTCATATTTTGGTGGGCCTATGCAAACAATGATTGCCACTCTAACACCGTTTTTACTATGCTCCTTTGACTCTAATACTTAAGAAAAACAGCCCATTGAACTTTTGAGGTTAACTTAAACTAATGTGCATGTGCATGGAAATGTAAAAATGTACTTTGTCTTCAATGTTTAAGGAGTTACGTAAGTCTTATGTCTTTAGATTATATTGTGTGCTGCTAAGAAATAGTTTGTACTACAATCTGGGGACTTGAGGGACAAAGTAATTGTACATGGGTCCTGTTTTAATTTTTCTTAATGTTCTTTGGCTGAAAATTCAAAGCTATCATCAATGGGACTACTGAGAATTCTGTTTATGGGTGATTGTCCTTCCACTGTAACTTTACCTTGTCCTCTTTGCATCTTTGTTCTCATAGTTAAAAATAAAAAATTTTAAAAAGTACACTCCCTTCACCTGTGCAACCTTACCACCACCAGTGCCCCCCATCTTCCTCTTCCCCCACCCCATGTCTATTTCTCTCACTCACTGTCATTATCATGATAGTTGTTGGTGTAGTTATTTTTCTAACTGTATTCACCAATCTTTGTGATAAGCTACATATGATGAGCCAGTTCTTCCAGCCCTCATCTTTATTGTCTGTGTATTATTAAAATAATGGATTTTATTTTTCTTAAATCCATAGATGAGCAAGACTATTCTGTGTCTCTCTCTCTGGCTTATTTCACTCAATATAATAGTTTTCATGTCCATCCATGTATAGGCAAATTTCATGACTTCATTTTTCCTGACAGATACATAGTATTTCATTGTGTATATGTACCACAGCTTCTTTTGCCACTCACCCACCTGTTGTTGGCATCTGTGTTGTATCCAGATTCTGGCTATTGTAAATAGCACTGCAATGAGTCTACACATGCAGAAGGAATTTTTGGATTGTGTTTTTGTGTTCTAGGATATATCCCTAAGAGTGGTATAGCTGGATCAGATGAAAGCTCAGTGTCCAGTTTTTTTGAGGAATCTCCATACCATTTCCATAAAGGCTGGACTAGAAGGCATTCCTAGCAGCAGTGACTGAGATTGTTATTTTAATTTGCTTATCCCTGATGATTAGTAATATGGAGCATTCTTCCATATGCCTTTTGGCCAGCTGTATTTCTTCTTTGAGAAAGTGTCTGTTCATTTCTTCTCACCAATTTTTGATGGGGTTATATGATTTTTATCTTGTTAAGTTTTGTCAGTACCTTGTATATCTTAGATATTAGGCCCTCATCTTACTATAGTCTCATTTGTTCATATCTGTTTACACTTGTTTGGACAGTTGTGTTTCCTCCTTAAAGATTCCTTTAGTCTCAATGTCATGGAGTGCTTTACTTCAGTGTTCTTCTATATATCTTATATACCTATATACCTTATATTTCCAGGCCTTTAATCCATTAGAATTTTTTGGGGGGGTTTTGGGCCACACCCAGTGATGCTCAGGGGTTACTCCTGGCTATGCGCTCAGAAGTCGCTCCTGGCAGGCATGGGGGACCATATGGGAACCGGGGGATCGAACCGTGGTCCGTCCTAGGCAAGGCAGCAGGCACCTTACCTCCTGCGCCACCTCCCGGCTCCCAATCCATTAGAATTTAATCTTTGTGCATGGTGTTAGAAGGAGGTCCAAATTCACTTTTTTGCACGTGGCTGACCAATTGTCCCAACACTGGTCAACACTTGTTGAAAAGGCTTTTCTTGCTCCGTTTTGCATTTCTTGCCCTTTTATTTCAACCCATGAACAGGTTATGTGTCTCCATTTCTGTGTGTCCTCTTTTCTTGAAATAGGTTTTTGTAGTTTTCTTTGTATAGGTCCTTCACCTCTTTAGTTAGGTTGACTCCAAGGTAGCTATGTTTGTGTGACACTAATGTAAATGGTATTATTTTTTAACTGTCCATTTCTTCTCTATCATTATTTGTGTATAAGAAAGCCATTGATTTTGTGTGTTGATTTTGTAGCCTTCCACTTTTCTATATGAGTCTATTGTTTCTACAAACAATGAGAGCTTGACTTCTTCCTTTCCTATCTGAATGCCCTTGATATCTTTTTCTTGCCTAATCGCTATGGCAAGAACTTCCAGGACTATGTTGAATAGGAGTGGTGAGGACAGCCTTGTCTTGTACCAGAATTTAGATGGAAGGCATTTTTGGAAATATCTATATACATACTAGTTTAACAGCTTCTCTCTAGAAAAGGAAGTCTGGGAGAGAAGCCCTGATTCCTCAATGCAGAAGCATATGAAAGGCAATGGCAGCCCAGAGACCCATGAGAACACAAGCCTGACTGAGAAGGACTGGACTGGAAGGCATTCACTAAGAAGACCCAGTAGTGGGTGCAGCTGGGAGGATATGAAGTTGGAAATTTTCATCAGGAAAAACCAGAGTGCCTCAATCAACCTGATCTGTTGGGCTCATCCCCATATTCTCACCCAAGGAACCTCTTGTCAGTGTTTAGGAAGTGAAAGCCAACTAGTCAGCTAGTTCTGTAGAAGGGAATAGCTTTTTTAGAGGGATCTTTCAAATATGATATCAACATATAATGCCAACACTTTTTATCAGGGTCCTGCCTTTCTGCTCCTACTAAAGTTCCTACTAAAGGCATTCTCACCTTAAAATTCAAACCCAGGTTGATGTCAGTTGCTGCCCTCATAGCTTTGATGGGACTCAGTAGTTAACTACTTATTTCATGTATGCACCATTGAGGCATCTAGCCCCTTTACAGTTTTATTTTTTAAGGATAAGAAGAATGTTTTATCCCAGATTCAGTTTACCTCACCCAGCCTTAAGAAGTAATCCTAGTAGACGGCAGTGTGGATTGGGTAGCTGCCTTAGAAAACTTTCCTACTGGGGAGATAAACACCACCCTTCAGACCAAGTTGTATTCTTGAGGTCATCTTCTACCCTGCTTTTTCATGCAGTTTTTGAATGACCTGAAAATTCAGCCACATGCCTTCCTTTTACCTGAGCTGCTTAAAGAACTGAGTCAAAACTGACTGGGCCACAGTAGTCTCCTCTGAGCTATTTGAATCTGGATATTCAACTCTGTGCTCTTGTTTCCCATACTGTTTGTTCCCAGTGGCTTAAGTAGCCAAAGAATGGTCATTTTCAAGAGGTTCTTCCACATTCATACCCAACTTTAAATGGACATTCTGAAAAGACTGCTTGACTGTTTGGTTAGTTCCCACTTTCTGTTTAGTTTATGAGCCTGGAAATAGAGAGGGGCAGTCAGTTTTTATCCAATCTACAGATCTATATTCTTCTCAAACTTACCATTTGAGTCTTGTTGGGAGAAGGTGAACTTATGTATTTAGGCTGAAGACTCTCAGAATAGCTCCAGAGATAACAATATGTGAAATAATTGAAAGCAACCTCTTGTCTGAACCCATACTAGGCCATTGTTCCTACCTCCTCAGCCACTTTTGCTTTTAGGTCTGTGTCCTTATTTTGTCTCTTCCCTTAGTAGGAAGTTTTTTTGAAGCAGGTGACCCAGATCGACTCTCTGGTGGCATTATGTATCAAAACAAATTTGATCTGGTTAATTCTCATCATTCAAACACTGGTTTTGTTTTAAGTTATCCTTTTGCATGCTGTGCCCTTTGAATCTTTCTTCATGGAGAGCGTCAAACTTTGAAGAGAGCTTCAAAATGAAAATTAATATTAACTACCATTCCCTGCTGAAAGCTTCCTCTTAAGTTGGGTTTGAAGTTAAGATTGAAATGCTGTCAACACCTCCTAAAAAAGGCTCATTCCTTCTCAGCTTTCTCTCTTCAGTGTACAGAGAGCAGAGAACAGGCATACATGCTGCGTTGGTCCCTCACTGTAGGGTAACTGAAATCTGGACTTGCCCTGAATCCACCTTATCAGACACTAAAAATGACCTTACTCCCTACTATATACTTCATGATCAAGTCACCTTCATTCCCCAGCTGCAGTGCCTCATCCTTTCCCCATCCATGTATAGCCACTTTTTTCTACCTCTCCACCCTTGAACCTACTCAGAGGGCAAAGAAATAGCAAATAATTACTTCTGTTTGTATTTCATGATGAGAAACTCACCATGAAGATACTCAAGTACCCACTATAGAGAGAAATGGGGGTAAAAATGGGACTTTCCATAGGACTGGTCCTTACTGGGGTTAATTTCTAGTACAGGATTATTAAATAAGCATCTGTCTCCTCTACATGCAGTTCTGGATACTGGCCCCCATTACCCAAACAGTCATATATTTTTTTCATGATATCTCTCCTTCACTTCAAATGATTTCTTGCTGCATGGTCAAGGATCAAGGCCTTGAGGCTTCAAGTCTCAAGGTATTACTCATTGTTAGTATAGATAACAATCCAAAAATATTCTGTATCTCCAGTCCTGAGGTTAAAAAAAGATATATTTACCTAAAATTCAAATTGCCAGGAGCTTTGAGGAATGGGAAGAGATATATTGTTTAACGGGGACAGTTTCAGTTGGAGATAATGAGAAAGTAATGAAGACAGGTGGTGGTGAAGGTCACACGCAATAGAATGCATGTACTTAATGTTATTGATCTGTACTTTTACCAAGAGTGAGAACTTTGGGTATATCTGTTTCATCACAATTTCAAAAAGAAAATATGTTTTCAAGAACTATTTTGAGTTATAGAAAACTATTATGGTAGGAGTATAAAGCTGGCTGAATTCTCCAGAGTAATTCAGGTCTTAAGTTCTCTTGTCTAATATAAGCAAAATATTCCAGAAAAGATATTTCAACATTTTGATAAAATCTAAACTAAAATCTGATCCAAGTGCTTTGTGAACTATATACAGGTGACTAATGTTGATGCATTTGTTGACTGAGAAACTAGGGAATATGTTGAAGAAAATGTGCAAAATAAGACATTTAATAATGCAGAGGGAACCAGGTTGTGATTATTCCAAGAGCCTTTTATTTCCTCTTTTTATCTATAAAAATAACATAAAAAAGACATGGCCAATTTGAATAAGATTGGAGCAGGGCCCACAGGAGGGATCAGAGAGTTGCTAACTACAGCCTATAAGCAAATGTCAAAGAGATTGATAATAACTGTTCTTTTAGGTTGTCTTAAATCTAAATTTGACAAAGGCTATGAGGGACAAAAATGTGTGTTTTTAAATTTAAAAAAAAAATGTAGTTTGACTTCTCTACCCTCCAGTTTCCACATGCACAGAACCTACCATCAGCTGTGATGAGAACATGCAAAAGACTAAATTAGAACTTGTAGGTTCAAAAGTGAAGGGAAATAGTATCAAAACAAATGCTAAAGGAAGTTCACATGCCCACATACACATAAACACATATACACACCCCCATAAAGAGCATTGGAGGAATTAAAGTTGAAGCTGAAAATACTAAAAAAAAATGGTATAACATAGGAAGAGCTAATCCTCCTCTAAGGAATCAAACCAAAAGAAGTGTGCATAAAAGAATTGGAATTTGGGCTGGATGAACAAAAACCCCTCAACTTTGGGCTCGCCAGTAGAATGGACCTTAGGATACAGTTGTGTATCTTCTCCACAGGATTTTATAGATAAGACAGAATGTGGTCCTACCTAGCATTGGGGGTGAGGCAAGTTACAACGTAGCCTCATTCTAAAACAGATTGAGCATTGAGCAGTACATTCAGATGATTCAGAGACCTAAGTATTACCAGACTTTTGAACAGGATTCAGATATTACTGAGAGAAGAGAAACTAATGCTGAGAATAGATGGGTAAATGGAAGGTACAGGATATGAGTGTGTGTGTGTGTGTGTGTGTGTGTGTGTGTGTGTGTTTGTGTGTGTGTTTATTGGGACATAATGTGTTCTTTTCAGGTAGTAGGACACCTCAGTATTATTCTTTCCTCTTATCTCTCCTTTTTTTTTTGATACTTGACAACAGATTCTTAAATCATTGAGAACTATTTTCTCAGAGTATTGTTCTGGAGATATTGTCTTGGGTTAGAGTATAAAGACAGGAGTGGGTCATCCCTGTTCAACCAGCTTGGTCCAACTTGTCCATCCATAATCTTCTATGAAAGATGACCGAGAACTCAGAGTCATTTTGGGAAGCTGTGCATTGTTTTCCATGGAGATGAAGTACACATGAGGTTTTGGAATGTATGATGCAATTTTTGAGGGTTTAATTGCATTCACATCTGGAGTGCATGTTCTAAATCCCTAGCATTATTGGTTTAGTGTTGTTTATCATAGATAAGAAGACCATTTAAAAATAGATAATTCAGGATGGTGGTGGTTAACTGTTGGTTGGTACAACTGGCTTCTGGAATAAGTTAGCTGTTAACCCACTTACCTCCAGGTGACACATTCCAAATTGTCCAGATTAACCTTACTCATAGACATGTCTCTCTAGAATCATAGCATCCAAGGGGTTCAAAATAGCTTTTACATATCTAGGTACTGCTATTGCACAATTGGAAAAACTTCTTTTACATATCTGGGCACTGCTATTGCACAATTGGAAAAACTTCCTTATTATTTCTTGGACAATTCTCTTTTATTTATTGTGGGGATGGAGAAAGGTGGAGTTTTGGATTTGGGCCACAAAGTGCTAGGGGTTTACTCCTGGCTTTCAGCTCAGTGATCACTCCTGGTAGTGGTTGGAGGATCATATATGCTGTCAGGGATAGAATTGCATGCAAGGAAGTGCCTTGACCCCTGATCTATCTCTCCATTCCTGATAATTCTTTTTTGTTTTGTTTTGTTTTGTTTTGGGGCCACACCTAGTAACGCTCAGGGGTTACTCCTGGCTATACACTCAGAAGTCGCTCCTGGCTTGGGGGACCATATGGGACGCCGGGGGATTGAACCGTGCTCTGCCCAAGGCTAGCACAGGCAAAGCAGGCACCTTACCTCTAGCGCCACCGCCCGGCCCCCAGACCTGATAATTCTATTTTAAGTGGCAAATAAAAGGGACAGAAAGATAGTTGAATGAAGTAAATGTGTACTTTTGCATGAGCGAGACCCAGGTTTGATCTGAGGTTCCATGTGGTCCCCAACCACAAAGCTGGAAAGTAGCACCTGATGTGGTTCAAAAACAAACAAAAGTAAATTACACATAAACCAGGGAGGACATTATTAAAATTCTAACACAAGAATGACTTAAGAATTGTATATCTCAAAAAAAAAAAAAAAGAATTGTATATCTCCTTTTCTCTGATAGTAGAGTCCTATAATATTAACACAAACTTAGAAGACAGGACTTGTGAAGGTATGGTGTGACTCAGCTACTAAGCTTATGCCTTGTATCTATATTGTGTTAGGTCTTAGATTAATTCCTGTCACTGCAAAAAAAGAGAGGGAAAGCTCAGAGGCACTCATCTGGATGTTGAAGTCTTCATTGGTTAAGTGCCTTCTGGGTTTTTTTGTTTTGTCTTGTTTTTATTTTTTGTTTGTTTCTGTGCCACACCCATTTATGCTCAGGGGTTACTCCTGTCTATGCACTCAGAAATCGCTGCTGGCTTGGGGGACCATACGGGACACCGGGGGATCGAACCGCGGTCTGTCCTAAGCTAACACTTGCAAGGCAAACACCTTACCTCTAGTGCCACCGCTCTTACTTGGTTATGTGCCTTCTTTGTGTCACAGTGATATTAAATAACATCATTCCTGTTTTCAATTGGCCCACAGTTTGATGGGAGAGGTCAGAAGAGGGAGGGATTGATACAGGGTGACAGCACTTTCTGAAGAAGGGGATGGTGAATCCAGGCTGTTGTGAAAGGCTGAATCTAAAGGCTGGCAAGAGATGGGAGTAGTCAAGACAGCTAGTCTTTGGAGCTCTTCCTGACTCCCCACAGAGTGTCTGATCCTCCTCATGAGAAACTCACGAGAAGGTTCACATGAAGAGAAGCCTGTGGATACCTAAGGGGTCTCTGGATTAAGACCTTCATTCACCCTGTGCTTTGAATGTTTACCCACCTCTTCATGAATAGTGCAAAGAGAAATGGAAGGAATACTTGAGAAAAATTCAGCCAGCCTGATCCTTGTAGAAAGACCTTCCTCATGGCAGCTGTTCAGCACCAGTGTCTAGTCTTTTTGTGGAAGGAATCAAAATGGGACATCTAGATGCTTCTTATATTTTTACCTTATACCCACTAGCTATCAATGGATGGTACTTACATGAGATTTTTGTTGTGGCCATGATGCCCACTATACTATTATTACTTTTTTTCAACTCTGGAATCTTCTCTGTGGTTTAGAACCCCCATGATGGAGACAGACACATGACCTGGTTTCATACATTGGCTCAGCCACAAGTGATTTATTTCACTCTGCCCCCATTTCCTCAGGCATCATAGGGATCATTAGAGCTCCTATGCCATTGAGTTGCTGTGAGACATCAGTGATTCAGGCATGTAAAGAAAGGGTTTCCAAGTAGGCAAACAGTACCATGTTGGCCATTTTTTTTTGGTTTTTGGCCCACACCGGGTGACGCTTAGGGGTTACTCCTGGTTATGTGCTCAGAAGTCGCTCCTGGCTTGGGGGACCATATGGGAAACCAGGGGATCGAACCGCGGTCTGTCCTAGGCTAGCGCAGGCAAGGCAGGTACCTTACCTCCAGCGCCACCGCTTAGCCCCGATGTTGGCCATTTTTAATCTACTGACTTCAGAGCTCCTTTTCACTTGAATTCATTCAGACATAAAGAGCATCCTATTGCCACTTCTGAGGCAGTCAAAAGTGAACCATCAGTTGAAACATTCACAGAGAGCCAACCACATTCCTAATACCAGAATAGAAGACTTCACAATCATGCTGCCCTACCATGGTACCAAATTATTACATTGATGGTCTAGACCTGCTTTTGGGGAACAGTTTTACAGCTTGCCTGAGCAAATATCACCTTTTGCACTTGCTGTTTGATAATGAATTGTATCCCAGAAAACACTTCTTGTGGATTGAATTGTCTATGGCACCTTAGCAGCTGAGAGAAAGATGTTCACTGACAGGGAATGGGTTGCATAATGAGTTCCATGTTTGTGTCTCAGGTTTGGAGGAGACCAGCCTGTCTATATCAACATCATCAGAGATCCCGTCAACCGGTTCTTATCCAACTATTTTTTTCGTCGGTTTGGAGACTGGAGAGGGGAACAGAATCACATGATCCGCACTCCCAGCATGAGGCAGGAGGAGCGCTATCTGGTAAGTCTGCTTGGCTCCTTCCCTGTCTTGACAGCAATTCCCCAAAAACTGGGGGCTCATCTCCTCCTCCTACTGGAGACAAGCTACAAAATCACCACATCTCTCTGTGCTGAGGAAGGGCATTTGTTCAATTGGAAATTTATTCCAGAGCCTCAGAAAGAGTTCCACAAAAACTTTTGAGTCTTGTTTTCCTAGGTTTGTTTCTGGCTAGAGACTTGGTCTCAGAGATAAAAGAAGGAACCCTGACCAGCCTTATCATGGTTGTTTTGAGGTATCTGGGGAGCTGTCACAGAGGTCATAGGATGCATTTTCAGACCTCTCCCATTTTTATGGCAGTCCTGGGAGGCAGGTCAGGGATTATATGTCAACCCTGAGATTCCAGGCAAATGTGGGTCAGTCATGATGCACCAGTACTATTTCTGGGTCACAAACCTCAAGTTTAGGGCTTATTCTAAACAACAGTCAGGTCTTCTCAACACACATTGTTACTCTCTCTGCATCTTAGTTTGTGATCCGTGTCACTGTATGAATTGTGTTTGTAATCCTAATAATTGCTTCCAAACAGAGTTGCTAACCGGGTGGAAGGCATGGTAATTCCTTTTCAACCTAAGTAAAAGGTACCTCTCTCACTTGATAGGAACCCAGTTGGGAATGAAGGAGGCTGAAATCCTGGCCTTTGTCTGGGAGAGCCCAAGCCCACCAGTTGTGCCCAAGTCCATGCCTGTTGGGGACAAGAAGAAAAAGACACAAGTGTTGCAACATCAATATTCATCTTTCTTCTCTACCAGGCAATGACACAGAATCCATACCCTGATAGCATCCCAATAGCTGAAGGGAAGAGTCACTCACCATACCTGACCTCCATATTCTCTTGCAACCATTCAAGATGTACTAGAAATGTGTATTTAGAGGATGGTGTCTCCTTTGTGCCTGAAAATTCCTAATTGGGCCTAGGAAAATAACTTGGAGTTAGGAGCATATGCTTTACAATAGGCAAAGCCACAAGTTCTATCTCTAGTACTTCATGGTCTTTCTGGCCCCTTTGGATGTAGTTCTGGTGGCCTTTGGCCCATCTGTGTCTGAATAGGGCTGCCTTATTAAGCATAGCACTCATTGATTATCAGTAGGAGTGGTCCCCAACTTCCTAAGTAGTTTTTGGGATGCCTTTCTATAAAAAAAATACACTCATAGTTGGATTAGAGCTGAGCAAAATGGAAATTTAGAGATGTGAGTTGTTTTGTCCAATACAACCAGTATTTAGATAGGCCAAGACCAGAAGCCATGGCTGTACATGTACACCATCACTTAACTCTTCAAGTCTCTATTATGAAAATGTCTGAACATTGTTTAGTGATGAATACCAGTATATATTGAGCATAGAGCTACTTATTAGAGGAATAATATCTATTTTAATTATCTTTATAGTTTGTATTAGGTCTTAAATAGTATTTATATGATCTTTTAAACACAATCCACTTGAGCAAAGCAGCTTTTAATTTTATCTTGATATTAGAACATTTAGACCCAAGTTAAAGCTGAAAAGCTTAAAGCCAGTGATGGAAACAAGGTGGCTTTATCCTGTTCTTCCAATACTAACGTCACTTATAATTAAGTTCATAGTCTACCTGTTGGTGAAAGTGATTTGGAAAAACAAGAGAGTGCCTGGCATCTGGGATTTCTGAGCGGGTGGGAACAAGCTGAGGATATTCATCTGCAGGTCAGGAAACTTGCTGAGAGAGTGATGCTTGAACTTGAGCAGCAGATTAGGCTAAGATATGGTTGGCCTAGTGCAGTGCTTCTCAAATAGTGGGGTGCACCCCCCGGGGGGGTTCGAGGCCCCATAAAGGGGGTGCATTTGACCTTGGCAAACACTGTCATAACAAGCTAATCCCCATGTTTGTCTCTGTCTCTGGAGCTGAGAGTTGCTGTGTCCTGCTTCAAACCCCGCTTCGAAAACCTATGCATTGCAAAACATGCTCATTGTAGCCATTAATCTAGACACCACCTCTGGTGAAAAAATCAGCTCAAATTATTTTATATATTTTTGTTTTTCAGGTTAAAGTTTTTTTAAATAAAGATACTATTTACAGTCATGCGGGGGGGGCACGAAAAATGTTTTCTTCTTCCTAGGGGGCATGACAAAAAATAATTTTGAGAAGCACTGGCCTAGTGGGAACTCCAAGTCCAGGGGCAGCAGAAACAAAGCTCATGGTCACTTCATCCACACAGAGAGCAGGCATAAAGAAACAGTGGGATGAGGAGGTGGCAGGTGGTAAAATGAGAGAGGCCAGTCAGGGAAGGACCTGGGAGCCACTGAGAAATCTTCACACAAGTGTGGAGAGAAGGTGAATAACTCCACAACTTCAGACTCTTCATCAGTGATTTTCTGGATTCTCCACTAGAAGGCTGAGTGCTTCCCACAGCAATGGGTGCCTCTCTCCTAGGCCCCCAAGCATCTTCAGCAATTCTCCCCTTCTTCTGAAACTAAAGATGCTGCTCTGCTCTAGATCCTGACCTGCTGACCTGAGGACAGTCATCCTGGAAATCTTATGGAACTCCTTGCATTCAGTTGCCAGAGACACCTACTGAAAATTGAGCTGTAGGAATAGGGTCTCCAGAGTAGTACGATGCACAGCCTATACCACTGTACATGGAGATCTTAATATTCTTCCTCCACTCTCATCAACTTCTGTGCTAGCTCTCTTGTTTCTCTGGGTCATGTAGTGCCTTAGCTTTTCACCTTTAATGGTCTAGAATCTCTTGAGGACAATGTAGGGTTTGTGTGTCCCCAGCACCCAGAAGAGGAGCTGAACAATGAGAGACCTTTCTCAGTAGCCTTTATTTAATAAATTGAAATAAAATAATGTGGGAATGGAAGGGAATTTTCAATCCTAACAATAAGTCTTTCTTAACCTATAATTCATTCACCCTACCCTAGACATCACACATTCACACAAAGAATAATTAGCAAGCAAGATCATAAATGTGGAAAAAAATACATTTCATGTAAACATGATAGTATTAAGAACAAAAATAAAAGCTGGTAGTGAAGACAACGCATATCTTTGAAGGGCTGCCTTTATGGTGAGATTTGAGAGATTCCAGGGAAAAAGCCTCGCCTGGAATTCTGCCCTTAGAGATTTATAGCGCTCACACACCTACCCCTCCAAAATGGGAGAACCAGGCCCTGGAAAAGGCCTCCAAAGCAGGGGAGGGAGAAATCAGGAAAGCAGAAGGTAGAAAGTGGGCCGGTGCTGTTATGATGCCTTCACTGTCTGGCCCAGCTTAACGCATGAGAAAACTGTTTTCTTGTGCAGAGGAGAGTTATTTATTTGTAGAAAGATGCTCTATTGAACTCTTCTCCCTTTGGGGTTTTTTGGTTTGGTTTGCTTTGGGGGTTTGGGCCTCACCTGGCAATGTTCAGAAGTTACATCTGGCTCTGCACTCAAGAACTACTTCTGGCAAGGCTCAGGGGACTATAAGAGATGCCAGAGTTTGAGCCCAGGTCAGGTACATTCAAGGCAAGCCTCACTCTACTATTGCCCCAGTCCCCCTTCCTGTCCTCTTCCGGAGCCTTGTCTGCATTTTGGCAAGCCTGAGTGGTTCAATTCTTTATTTCAAAGGTGTTGTCTGTGTTGCCCTAGGGTGCAGGGCCACTGTGAGGGGCCCATAATTCCCTCTCCTGGTGTGGGAGATATAAGGACCTGAGAAATATCACTGCCTGGAGGCAGGCTCACAGACTGAACCTCGGACCACCCAACAGTCTCTTTACCTGCACAGGAACACTCAGAGCCCTGGGTGCGAGCCCCACACAGTGGCACTGCCTTTTTGTCCATGTTATTCCAGCTCTCTGCTCTCTGGGGCCACTTGCTTATTCAGTTGTCAAAAAGCAGACCATTCTGCTCTTGGCCTGCAGCCTGACAGAGCTATTTAGCATACAGCTGAGATCAGGGCCTCAGAGTTCAATGGGGGGGGGGGGGGGGGGGGGGGGGAATGGGTGGTCAAATAATATCATCCTGTGATTCTGGATGGGGTAAAAGAAAATGGAGTAGGGTAAAGGGATGATAGAGTTTTGCAGAGTCGTTGGGGGTCAGAAGTTTGGTGCAGCAGGAATACCAGGACTACTCTCCAAGCCCACCTGGGAGTGAGAGCCAAGCTCTGACACCACATCTGCATGGGTTGGTTGGGATAAAAAAAGGTCTTGAGAAAAAAAGACATAAATGATTTATGAACGTTCCAGTGTTCTCTCAACAATAAGTACATTAATTGGAGGAAAGGAGAAGACAACCCATAAGAAACAGAATGAGAGAATCTATGGGTTAGCCCATGAGAAGTAGGATGAAGGAGAGAATGTCCATGAAAATTAAAATGGAGAAATCATTTGATAATCCATGAGAATTAGAATGGAGAAGAGAATTATAGGATAATCCATGAGAATTAGAATGGAGAGAGCCGGTGGGATAAACCATGAGAACCCATTGTGAGTAACCATGGGGTCCCTGGTCTTGGGATGCTGGCTCATATCCCCTTCTCTAGGGGAGCACTATTGGATTCAGAGGTGGCCTGTAGGTGTATGTCTCTGGAAAATTCTGCTTCTTTACCTGGAATTGGACTTGTATCTCTGTTCACTCCAATGACTGGGAACTGTCACGGCAGATGTTGGGGTGCTGCAGCTGAGGATAAAGGGATGGATTATAGAGTCCCCAGTCTAAAGTCCCCACTTGTGGACTTCCTTGTGAGTGACCAGCTCTATGTGGATGAAGGAGTTACAACGCTCTGTTCATAGAAGATGAAAGAACTAGGGACCCTTGAGCTAGCAGACCTTCAATAGTCTGGCCCTTTTGCTTAAGGTGTGAGAAGTTGAGGTCTCTGCATACCTAACTGTCTTTTTCCTTTTTTTGGTTTTTGGGTCGCACCGGGCGGTGCTCAGGGGTTGTTCCTGACTCCACGATCAGGAACCACTCCTGGTAGGCTCAGGGGACCATGTGGGATGGCAGGATTCGAACTAATGACCTTTTGCATGAAAGGCAAATGCCTTACCTCCATGCTATCTCTCTGTCTTTTAGTAGGAAGCAAAGGTCCCTTATTTTGTTCTAGTCAGTTTTAACATTAGGACCTTAGGTTTTACCTACTAATTAGTATAGGAAAGGAGATGAAGCCAAGCTTTTTACTCTTTAGGCAAAATTGTTAAGTCTGACATCTGTCTGCACATTTTTTTTTTTTTTTTTGCTTTTTGGAACACACCCAGTGATGCTCAGGGGTTACTCCAGGCTATGAGCTCAGAAATGTCTCCTGGCTTGGGGGATCATATGGGGTGCTGGAGATCCAACTGAGGTTCATCCTAGGTTAGTACATGCAAAGCAACTGCCCTACCACTTGCACCACTGCTCTGGCCCCTGTATGCACATCTTAATAAACATGACAACACCTTTTTTAAAAATCTAAGATTTGTAAAGCTGCACCAAATATTTTCTGGAAATAATTATAGTATCTAAACATTTTGAGATTTTATAACCATTATTTATAATTCTCTATTAGCTTTAAGAGTTGAGCTTCACATCTCAATGAATAGAGTCCAGAGGGCTCCCACCCATCATTCCAGTCCCATTCACTCCTGCCCTTGTGAACCCCATTACCTCTGCTTTCACACTCCTTCCCCACTGCCAAACAATACTTTGTTGTCAGAGTCCAAGACTTGTTTCTGTTTTGTTTCTTTCTATTCAATTTTTATTTGAATTTACCAGGTAGTAATTTTAAAACAAATTATTGAAAGAGCTGGAGTAATAGTATAGAAGGTGATAAACTACTTAGAAGACAGCTGCTTCAAACAGGTCCTGGTTTGATCCTCAGTACAATATATTCTCCCTGGAGCACCATCAGGGATTGCTCGTGAGCACAAAGCCAAAAAGCCTCTAAGCACTAAGTGTGACCCTAAACCAAAACTCAATTCCTCAACCAACTAATAATTAATGGGATATATTCAATAATCACTAATCAGTGGGAACCAGATTAATTTAAAATAGTCCCTCCTGCCTACTCTTCAACCCCATGAAAAGGCAGTTCTCTGTTTGCATAATTTCTCTTTGTCAGAAACCAGCTTTCTGGGGCTTAAAGGTGGTTTACTCCTGTTTTACAATCAATTGGATGATTGGCAGATCTGGGCCCAGAACTTTGCACTGCATCACTGTCCATGAGACATCTCCTGCAGAGACCTAGTCACCTTCTGTCAGGGTAGGGAAGTACCTGGTCCTCAGACTTTAGTTAATGGAAGAATGAATGACAGCTAATAAAAAGCAACTGTTATTATTTACAAGTGAAGGAGCACAACTTCAGTCAACCGCGCTCCTCCCTCTGCCAGTTCATGCATTTTCCTGAAAATGGATTTCTCCTGCTGCCATTCACACATGCCATCTGCTTAACATGCGCCTCAAACCTGGCTTTGGAAAGTTTTGCGGTGAAATCTGCATAGAGAGCTCTTGGCCCTTTCCAACTCCATGGAAGTGTCAACTTGAACTCCTTACCCAAGTAGAGTGCATCTAGTTCAGTCAGGTGTAGAGACATTTTTCCAGGAGATCTTCCATGTCAGCAACCAGAGGCTAGAGGGAAAAATTCACCCCAGCTAGAAAGCTGCTTCTGTGATACTGTTGATTCTGCTTGGCTATAACGCATAGAAAATAATTCATGTTTAAAAGAAAAGATGTCTAATTTACAACTTCTCAGTTCATAAGGAATTCAGTGAGTCATGCTGGCCCCATTGGATTCTGGAGAAGGCTGAATATCGGCCAGCACCAGCAAAGGTTTCCAGAAAGCTATGCATTTTCATCTGCCTCAAGGTTTTGGACTCAGAATATCCTTGAGTTTTTGGAACTGTATATAAGAAATACTCATTTCTGGAAATTTCCACTCTGACCTGACCAGACAGAGTTGTCCTGTGAATGAAACCTCAGGCTCTGTCTCCTCCCTGAAACATCATTTTTCTTAGAGGAAAAACATGAATGAGGGATTTGGATGATCTGTTGTTTTGAAGTGTTTCAGGAAATATCTGTCTTCTGGTTCTAAAGAAAAGTTTATTCTTTGTTTCCAATTCGTTGAGATTTGACCTTTGATTGTAGTCAGAGGTAGTGACCTCAGAGATGGTGCAGTTGGGTTCTCCTCTTGGGCAGTGATTTAGCTGAAGAGAACCTCACTCACTTTCAGAGAACTTCACTTTCCTTATCTGCACTTCAGGAATACTGCCCTGGTCTTGCCTAGTTCAGAGGGTAGAATCAGTGAACTCTTCTGTCCAGTATGCTTCCAAATCAGACTTTCCAAAGCACATGGGGGAGTTGGCTCTTCTATCCTCTGAGTCTATCAGTGGTTTTGTGAGGCCCAGAAACCATTTCCTCTCTCTGTGGGAAGCCACAGCTGGGGAGGCAGGAGAGGCTGCTATTCCCATGTGGTGCATGCAAACTGTGTCAGGCCTGACTCTTAGGCCAACCACTGCTGGACTCTCAGTGGCCCCAGTAAACCCCTTCCCCTGGAATTTTTTTCTCCAAAGAAACTGCTTCCCTCTGTGTTCACAACAGCTGGAGCTGCCCTTTCTAAGCCCAGACCTCAGACCCTCAGTTTGTTTATTTGGAAACCTAAGCAGGTGTGGGCAGAAAGGGATAATGTCATAGGAACAGCTCTGTCATTCCCTCAGCAGGTGGTGAGGAAAAGCACTGCACAGTGGATGAGGGAACCTCCCCCTTCTCCCTTCACTGTCTAGAGAGAACTGACTTTGGAATTCATTGGTCCTGAGGGGAGTTGGAGGCAGGGATCACCAGTTTGTGAGAAAATCAAGACACTTCTGGGGGCGAGTGATATGTCTAAACAAGGAAGGTAATAGTGTAGGAGGAAGTGCATAAAGAGGACAGGATAAACAACAGAGATTCTAGAGAAGAGGGGAGAGAGGGGTGGGGAGAAGAGAGAGAAGCCGGGAGTCTTCTAGGATGAGCAGAAATACCCTGTCACCACCTAAAGTGCTGCCAACTAATGCCAGGTGGGGGTACAGAGGTCTGGACGAGCCTGCTCTTTTGTGCCTAGCTCCCTCCTTTTTTTCAATAATCCACCTCATTCCCTTTTCATGAGACCATGTAGTGTCAAGACTCTCTAATCATACACTCTCTGGTTCCTGAGACCTTGGCTGTTCTGTCTGTCTCTTAGTCTGATTCTTTGCTGAAGCTCCAATACTGTGGGGTTCCTCTCTGCTCTGACAATGTACCTGCTCTCTGCCTCCATCTCTCTCATAAAAGGGGCAGCGCTTCCCTTCTATATCAGAAATAGTGGCAGCGTAATAGCAACCCTGGCATTTCTGTACATCAGCTGGCTTGTTCCTTCCCTGTCCCACACAGTCCTAATGGACTCTTCTCTCTTTGGAAACTGAACAAAGCTGACTCCTGCCATAGCATTTCTATAAACTTGCAGGAGAGACACGTTCTCAAGTCCCCAGGGTTTCACTATTTTGCCTGGGGCTTGTTCCCAAGGTCCCATTTCCAAGGTCCCACTATTTCTACAGGGTTTCATCACGCATACTCAAGGACTTGTTCCCATCCCAGGTTCCCAAATAGTGCACTCAGGCACGTAGCTTCTGCAGACCAAAGGCCTAACTCGTCTAAGCATGAGAGAAAAGCCTAATGCTCTTGGCAGAAGCCTTTTGTGTTCTCTGGAGCTCACCTTCATGCCCCTGAGGATGACTCCACTTCATCTAGGTGTTTTCTGTAGGTTCTCTTTGAGTGCTTGAGACAAGTCCCAAGTGGTGACCCTAATGGTGACCCCTATATATACATTGTTTGTATTCAGTGCCTGAAACTTCCTTGGTATCTGAGCCAAGAAAGTGACTTAGAAAACAGAAATCGGGCACTTACAAGTTGAGGGTCAAAGTAATACATGTATCTCACAGAAGCAAAATTCAGGGTATTGGCAGAATCGAGTTCTTTGGGGTGGTGTGTGGGGGTACAAGGAGGAAACTTCCAGGGAAGATCCAGTTGCTTTGATTGTTGGAATGGCCAATAGAATCCATAGCCTGAAGGCATAGGATTGAAATCCATTTCCTCACTGTACAGTTGCACAATACTAGTTTCTAGACACATCTCTCCATATTTCTTCTTTTTGGAAGTTGGGGCAGCTATACCTGAAGAAGCTCAGGGCTTATTCTTGATGTCTTGGTGTTGCTCTCAGGAATCACTCCTAGCAGTGCTCAACGGATTGTACGGGATGCTGGGGATTGAACCCAGTTTAGGTTGAAATCACGTCAAGGCAAGTTCCTTACCCACTGTACTATCACTTTAGCTCCAACACCTATGTTTCTTAAACATGATTCCTTCTGGCTTCAGCAGCGATGGTGGGTTGAGTCTCTTTCATACTTCGCATAATCCTCCTTCCTGCACCTCAGTTTTCTAGTCCAGCTGAGAAACATTTGAGAATGTGTGTGATTCCACTGAGTCTACACAGGTAGTCCAGAACATTCTTCTTATCAACCAGGACCTTCCTCACATCTTCCTTTTGCCATATTAGACATTATAGTGAAAAGTTCCAGAGATAACGGTATGGACTTGGATTTCTTTGAGCATCACCAAGGCCTATTTCTTTTATTGGGGAGGAAAGGAAAGTTATTCACATTCACCAATGCTCAGAGGTTATTCTTGAATCTGTGCTCAGGAATCCCTCCTGGCAGGGTGAAGAGAACCATATGGAATACTAGGGATAAAACCTTGGTCAGTGACGTGCACGGTAAGCAAGCACCTTACCCACTGTATTCTCACTGTAACCGTAAAGCCTTTTCTTGGGAGTGAACCACACCCAACAATGCTCAGAGCTCATGCCTAGCTCAGTGCTCAGGGTTCACTCCTGGCAAGGGTTGGAGGATCATATGGAGTTTCAAGGAATGAACTCAAGTTGCCCATCAGCAAGGCAAGCAATCTACTTGCTATTTTTCCTGTTCTAAAAACTTTCCTAAGCAAGGGCTGTGGGAACCATGGAGTGACCGTTGAGCATAACCTATTCCATCCACATGTGGGCAGCCCAGCTGTTTTCAGCCCTGCCACTTCCATGCCACGGCACCCAACTGTATGCTGTCTGTAATCTGCCAAGCCAAGTGCCCAGTTACATGTTTCATTCTTCTCCTACTTTGGCATTATCTCCTACATTCATTCATCATTCCATAATTTCTATATTCAAGAAATATTGAACCTTCTGTAACAGGCTTGATCCTAGAAAATAGAGATAAAATATTGAACAAAAATCGACTTGGTGTCTGCCTTCACAGAAATCTTAATCTAACAAGAGAAAGCACTTTAATTCTCAAGCCATAAAAACCTGTATTAAATAGTCTCTGTATCTCAACCTACCTTGTAGAAAGAGAAAAGGCACTGACCAGGAAGAAGATGGAAATGGTGATAAGACTGAATGGAAGTTAGAATGGTTGGACTAAGATGTAGAGGGAAAGAGTAGGAAGGACATGCAGACCAGAGAAAAAACTCACACAAAAGTCCTGTGGCAGGAAAGAGGACAAAAAAAAATGTGGCAAGAATCAGAGAATCTAGGGCCAGAATGATAGTAGAGCAGGTACAATTGCCTTTCATGAGAATGGCTCAGGTTTAATCCCTGATGACCCATATAGTCCCCTGAGCACTGCCAGGAATAATTCTTGAGCGTAGAATTAGGAACAAATCCTGAGCATCTTCCTTTTTTTCCCCGCCCCCTCTTTTTTTTTCTTTTTTGGTTTTCAGTTTTGGGGTCACACCCCATAACACTCAGGGGTTACTCCTGGCTATGCTCTCAGAAATCACCCCTGGCTTGGGGGACAATATGGGATGCTGGGGATCAAACCAGTCTGTCCTGGGTCAGCCACGTGCAAGGCAAACACCCTACCACTGCGCTATTGCTCAGGCTGCAACCCCTGAGCATCTTTCAGTTTAGCCAAAAAAATAAAAATAAATACATCAATTAAAACATGGGAGCCCAAGAAGGAAGAGAAGAGCTGAATGCAGTAGACAAGCAGAGGCTCCAAGGCCCAATTAGGGAACACTTGGAGATAGAAAAGCTTAAGGCTAAGGTGAGAAAAGGGAGAGTGGTCATGGTTAGAGACACTAAAATTTAATGCAAGAAAGGGGTATAATATTTATGTGAATTTATGGAGGAAATCAAACCAAAAATACTTGGCTGCAACCTATCAAGTCAAGAGGTCTTGGAGTATATACAGATAGACTGCTAATCTAAACCCCCTATAGTAATCCCAATGCAAACTCCTGGTGGGATTCAGGGTATCAATGGGGGAATTTCCAAGTAAGTGAAAGACATTACACTGTCCTCCAAGTTGCTAATTGTTCAGCCAGCACCAAAAGTACCCATACTTAAGCCATGGAGCAGTAAGGGGATTGTCACGGGCTAGTATAGTAACTAGGAAATCTTGATGCAGACACTTACAAACTGACATCTGGGCAGAACAGCCATCCCTGAGAGTTGGGGTTTGGGAGAAGCATTATAGAAGAGATGGGAGAGGTGGGAATAATAGAAAAAAATGTCAGGAGGAGCCAGGTCAATAGTCAATAAATAGCTGGTGTGGTGTTTGCCTGGTATGCAACCAAATTGGGTTTGATCTTCTGGCATCTCATATAGTCCCCTGAGCCTGCCAGGAGTGATTTTTGAATGCAGAGCTAGAAGTAACCCGTGAACACTGCTGGGTGTGGTCCAAAAACCAAAATAATAATAATTAGTAAATATAATAATAATGTCAGGAGAAGATGTATCTGTGTAAAATTTGGAGAGCCTGGGGCTTGCTTTATGGTGAACTGCCTTGCTTGGATAGGGTAAAGGGCTTGGGAGAAGTGCTTTGGGACAGGTGCTTTTCGGACAAGCTGTCTTTGCTGAGGTCCCCAGGAATAGGCAACTGTGTGGCTCTGCTAACTTCAAAATCAGCCTTTGCCTGACAGGCCCTCCCTATAGAAGGATCTACTGGAAACCTTCAAGCCCATAGACTGACTGCCCAAGCACATACAGATGCCTCTGGCAGACCATCTCTCTACTGAACTCATCAGTACCCCTGCTGTGCGTCTCAGTGGGGCCCAGGGCTGCTCCCCTGCTGGAACAGATGACTCAGATTTAGGAGGGGGACTGACCTGATCATTCCTTGGAATCATCCTGGGAACAAATTTATGCTTGTGTTCCACACCCAAAATTTCAGGTTGGAAGGATCAGGGGTCCACATGATACTGATATGTAGCTAAGAATGACCATGGAGCTATGACACATTCATTCTTGGCTGGCTTTGCAAGAGCTGTTTATCCTGACAGATGTACCTCCTGACTGTCACATGAATTCTCTCTCTCTTTCTCTTTCCCTCTCCCTCTCTCACTCACTCACTCTGAAAAGATGTAGATTCTCTAATACTACAGAAGTATGATGGCAGAGTGTAAGATCTTCTGTGTGTAAGTCTTTAATTGGGCTTTCTTCTACTGAAGGTGTGACATTTATTATCAAGAAACCAAAACGCCTGCTACCCTGTACACTTAAGAGCTTCTCTAGAAAGTTGTGCTTTAGGCAAAGAGCGAGCACTTTGATGAGTGAACTCTCTTAGCATAAAGACATTTTTTTCTTCTTTACTTGCCACTCTGTGCTTGCATTACTATTCATTGTAGTTCCATGCATACTCTGCTCCAGTATCACACCCTCCACCAGAGTATCTGCTTCCCTTTATTATTATTTCAGGGTCCCTCATCCACACCATCCTTTCATGGTGGTGAACTCCATAGGTCAACATAAGGACAACTTTTTATTTAATGAACAAAGCCATTTAAGATTGATTGCCAAAGAGATGTGCCAGTCTTAAAGGTTGGCTTGTTTGTACAAATGCATATAAACAGGAGATAGGAAGACAAGGAAAATAGAGTTCCATTTTATTATTTATTTGGGGATCATACTTGACAGTGCTTAGCTACTCTCAGTTCTGTGCTCAGGCATCATCCTGGCAGTGCTTAGGGTATAATATTGTGCCAGGGATGGAATCCAGGTCTCCTGCATGCAAAGCATGTGCTTCACTCATTAAGCTATCTCTCTCCTACTCAGAATTGCATTTTGAAATGCAGTTGAGATATGTTCTTGGAATACATTAGGGTACTTTCTAGTTCAACAAGTTGGAAGGGTACATTTTTATATAAATGAAAACTAATGACTCAATTAATCTGCATGAACATTTTAAATTTCATGCTTGACACTTGTTTTTCAGAACCTGAACACCTCTGTAGTTGTCTTCAATTTGCTTTGCCAAATTACATTCGGCATTAATTGATGCATGCAAATAAATATCACGAGAGAAGTTTAATGATAGTGAAAGATATTCTGTGTGTGTCTTTAATCAGGCTTTCTTCATGAATGTATAACATTTATTATCAAGAATCCAAAGATCCTATTACTCTATGCATTTAAGAGCTAGTTTTAGAAAGCTATGCTCTGTCTGACTCTTCCATACACAGCATCAAACTCCCCAAAGGCAGAATGACCTCCAAACGTGGTCTTAAAAATATTTTGCGAAGTCTGAAGACAGGCAGCAAAAATGAAGTATAAAACATCTAAGAGATTTATTGAAATCTCAGCTTGAATTCTAATTGCAAGCACTTATGAAAATGTCAATATTAACATGAAATAGCTGGCAGTTGTTCTAATAAATGTAAATTGAATTAGATAGTGTGTAATTGGAAAAATGTTTGCTTCGCTCAGACTCTTTCAAAACAAGTCTCAGAAACCTGTTAGCTGCTGCAGCCTTGCCCTCTAATGGCTGCAAATTGAAGGGCAAGATGCAATACTTGGAGCTACAGGAAGGACTGAAGCTAAGGTGAAAAGAAGGCTGACTACAGTATTGGGCATCCTTTGAGAAAGGATGGCAGTTTTACCTAAGGCATCTTCCACCATGTGGATGTTG
>PVKC010010557.1:0-25619 GCA_004027635.1 Crocidura indochinensis | reverse complement strand
AGGGACATAGACTGAAGGCTGAAATGCGAGAGCTGGTTTTACCTGTAATCCCTGCAGAATGGCAGGTTGTGTTTTGAGCACTTTAATTCTTGATGCTGGCCCTCCAGATTTCTCCATTGCTTGGATAAAAATAGGCCAATTTCCTCTCGGTCAATTTATATTCTTAAGTGAGACCTTGTTGCATATGAAAATGGATAGAATGTGGGAAAGTAGAGCAGAGCTAAAGAATTCATCTTCTATAGAATTCAGAGTCTGCATAGGCTTTCTTTTGATTCATAGACAAAGACATAGACATAACTTTTGGTTCAAGAAATAAAATGAAAATGATGTTGAAGTTATAAATTAGTGACTGACTCATAACCAACAATAATAAAATTTAAGAGAGGAGGATAGTGTTATGACTGAAATAACCCCCATATTTTAAGAACTGCACTCAAGGACTAGAGTTCAAAATTAGTTACTAAGTTAAAGAAACAAAAATCTCATTATTTAGAACAGGGGTGGGAAATAACCTCAAAATCATGTAGTCTATATCTGGTACATGAGGGAGCAGTCACCTATGCTTCTCCTCAGCTGCCTATAGTCATGTTACATGGTCCATGAATGATTCTGTATCTATTCAAATGAACCATAGCAGAAAAAAAATGGTTCCTCATTCTCCAATTTAGTATTATGAAAATACTAAGAAAAATTTTTCTGACCATATATGAGCTATGGAATTTATAACAAGAGACTGGGGAAAGGCTGATGTTTGTGCTCTGTCTTCCTATATCTCTGGAATCTCTTAGACTTTCTCTAGACTTTATTGACAAGTCACACCACACAACAGAGAGAAATGTCCATAGAACCTTCACTCAAGTGAGAATGCATCTGGATCCACCTGCCACTCCTAATGCAAACGAGGAAAGATCTCATTACATAGGAATCGATCCAAGAGCACAGATTTGCCTCCAAATTTGTTTTCCTGTATAAAAACACAAAGCAGCCTCACACCAATCAGGAACTGAACCATGCATAGAAATGGAAGGCAATTTAATCCCATGAGGACATACAAGTTTTTTTTTTTTCTGAAAAAAAAATGTACCAGGAGACAAGAGTTTAGAAATATATGATTTTTATGCATGGTACATCAATTACCAGCACTGCATTGACTTCTTCTATACTGCCAGGTGTGGCCTTGGTGGCTTCTGGCATAGGAGGGCATAAGCATCACTGCATTCTCGGGTTCTAACATTCATTAATCTAACTTGATTGACAGGTGCTCCCAGAGTTGATCCAAAGTCCCTGAGCACAGTTTGGGAGATGTAAAAATTAAAATAATACAAATGGCAAATTATAGAAGCTTTTATTTATTGTTATGGCCTGTCACCACCATTTAACTTAACTAATCAAACCAGTTTCTTCAACTCTTTCCACAGGAGCTGGTCACAGAGGATGAGATGACATGCAATAACTATTCAGGCAGAATTGCCTAAACAGAAACTTGCAAGGAGATGATTGGCTTTTTTTTTTTACTACAGGCTCACCATCTCCTTGGTCCTACCATACTACCATGGGGACCATTACTTACTTGCTTACATATACGTTAAGAACAAATCCTAGACTTTTTACAATACACCGGTCCACAGCTGGTTAAACACATTTACCTTTAAGTATTTTTTTACATCAGAAAATAAAATTAAAAAAAATCATTTTTAATCCTTATTTTGACCAAAGTGGATTACAAATCTTTCACAGTAATTTTTTAGATACATAGTGACATTGAATCAGGTGCATTACCACCACCAATGTTATCCTCCCTTCACCCCTGTTCCCAGCATGCGTTCCATGTCCCCCAACGTTTTTTTAAATACTCAGGTTTCAGCTCCAGCTGGCATTACCTGCATAAGACGCACAGTCATTTTCTCCCATCTTGGGGTGGGGGGTTTTATGGTACGAAAACACGGTACTTTTTATGTCCATCTTGTGCCACCCTGGTCCACATCTTAAGCAGATTGGGAGATGAGACCCTTGGTGATCTCAAACATAACAATAATAATTGTAACATAACAATTGTTCCAAACTATGTACATGTGTACATGTGAAGAAAGAAGGATAGGTTAGTAAAAAGGAAAAGCTGGGTCATCTTAGTAGGAATGAAGTGAGTGTTGGGGAAACTTTTCTGTTCAATATCAGAATTATTTCTGGTAAGCAATGATATTGCAGAGAACAACTGCAATAGTAGTTGCTGCACAGTAGGAGTGTGATCAGCAGTCTCAGTTATTGAGATACTTTAGTACCAGCCAGTGAGCAATGTAAAGCTCTTGCTTCAGGGAGCACATCTAGTGCATAATCTAACCCAGCCTATAGGACTTAGTTTCCAAATATTGGACAGTGTAGTAGAGAAGAAATCCTGATCCACTACTGGGACAAACCTGAAGGAGGTCCAAACCTCAGAGTTTGGACAGAGTTTCTGTGGAGATTTTCTGAGTGTTAGTATGAGTAGCCTTCCCTCCACCCCCATCCACTTCAGGCTCTAGACAATGGGACTTCATAACACAGCAGGGAACAACTCACATGTGGCCAAAAGGGCTAGTCTGGATTTAAAATAAATGAAAATCGCAAAAGATTATATACATATTGATTCTTGGCACACATGCTAAGAAAGTCTTAAAAAAACTCATTGTTAAATTTGAGGTTTGCCCCAAAGTTTATCTTGAAGTCTGAATTGAGACAATTATTTGGTCAATTTTGGTAAAAAAAAAAATGTTTCACTAAAACTCTTAGAAATTAATGTACAGGCTTATCCTTCCTTTCCTTCTTTTCTTTTTCTCTTTTAATATTTTTTCTTTGTAATTTCTTGTCTATTGTATTTATTTTCTTTCTTGTCTAAGGAGCATACTGAGTAGCACTCAGAGGCTAATTCTTGCTCAGTTTCCAAAGGACCATGGAGTGCCAGGGATGAAATACAGACCTCCCACATATAAAGTATGTGTTCAGTCTATTGAGCTTTCTCTCTGATCTAGTCTTAAATTTACACTTGAGCTTAATCTTAAGCATACGCTATTTGAAAATCACAGCAAATTGCTATTTCCTTGATGAGGAAGGACAGTATATTGGCCAAAAAAATAGGTTGATTTCAGAGAATTATAAAAATGTAATAATTTCTATGCAAAATATAAAATCTCAATTTTACTTTGAGAGTATATTAAAATAATTTATTTTGCATTACTTAAAGGATTATCAACTATGAATCCAATTCTATTTTTCATGTTATCATCTTTTTTAAAAAATCAAAGAAGAAAATATAAAAATTAGGTAAAATTTTTATGACTTTTACTTAATTTTATGATCAATACTATTAGTATTGCAATGATCCTGACTGGTAAGTAGCTCTTTTTTCCCTGACATGGCCTCTTGGATCTATAAGCACAGGGTGCTGTCCCCAGAGTTCTCTGACAAATTTGAGTCCTATGAATCAGAGATGAAACCACAGTGATATCGGAAGGGAAACTATTAGAAAAGCTTGTCATGGTATTAAAAAGTTCTAGATAGGTGGAATAAGTAAATGTCTCATATGAGAAAACTGGCCTTATATTAAGGAGCTGTTAGGCAAGAAATCAGAAATAGAGCAAACTATGCAAATATTATTAATAAGCAATTGAAATAGGAATTAAAACTATGCATTCCACAATCCCCAGAGAGGGAGAAGGATCCCCATGTCCCAAGTCTGGGTAGGACAAGAGACGCAGGTCCAACAGCAATTTGGAAATAATCCACACACAGTTGAGAAGGCCAGAATCTCTCACAGCAGCTTTTATTGGGATCAAACAAAGTCCCTCCCAAGGGGAAAATAAAAAGCTAGATGAAGAGGCAATGGGGAAAGATCTTTTTAACACGAAGACCAAGGAAACCAATTGAGAGACATCTAATTAGAAAGCAATATGAGGACCAATACAAAGGCCTCTACCAATATATTAACACATTCACATTTTCCACCTATACTCTTTTTATAGGACTTCTGCAAAATAGAATGTAAACATCTATTGATGTTTTACATTACAAAATAGAATGTAAATTTTTTCAAAAGTTACATAAATCTCAGTTCTATAAAATTATGTAAAAATTTACATTTTAAACAAGTTTAAAATTGTGCTTTATGGGGCCGGAGTGGTAGCACAATGGTAGAGCATTTGCCTTGCATGAGGCTGACCCAGGACAGATGCTGGTTTGATCCCTGGCATCCCATATGATCCTGTGAGCCTATCAGGAGTGATTTCTGAGTGCAGAGCCAGAAGTACACCTGCGTGCAAGAGGGTGGTCAAAAAATTAATTAATTAATTAAAAATTAAAATAATAAAATTGTACTTTATTAGAACAGACTTAGGGGCCCAGAGAGATAGCATAGCAGCATTTGCCTTGCAAGCAGCTAATCCAGGACCAAAGGTGGTTGGTTCGAATCCCGGTGCCCCATATGGTCCCCTGTGCCTGCCAGGAGCTATTTCTGAGCAGATAACCAGGAGTAACCCCTGAGCGCTGCCGAATGAGGGCCAAAAACAAAAACATAAGAACAGACTTAGAAGATAAGGATTACCACATCACACTTGCATGATCTCACAGGATACGGTGAGACCTGCTAAGAGGAAGTAACAGAGAGGGAGGACAGGGCTTGCTGGATACAAATCTACCCAAAGCTAAAGGCCTTTGAGCTTGTGGCAACATCAGTTCTCAGGGGGGCACAAACATCATGACTAAATCCCTGTGAGGGAACTAATAAATGAAAACATGTGATCATTCATAGGGAAACTAGAAACCAGAGTCAGACAGACTGGGATTGGCTTCCAGCTCAGTAAATTAATAACTCTGTTCTTAAACCAATCAATTAACCTCTCAGTGCTGCCAATTCATATTTAGAAACATTCTGATAATGATGATGATCTCACAGTATTTATATGTGATCATAATGGACATATGAAATCATCTAATCCATCTCTTTGATCCTGCCTTCCTTGTTGATTTTGCCCCTTAATCCCATTTTCAAGTAGAAGTATTGTCACAACTTGCAAATCCAATGAGAACTGAGTTGCTGCTCTGAAAAAAGAAAACTAGTTCTTCACCTCCAGAATCTCTGGAAGCAAGATAATAGATGGGTGTATTACCCAGACCTTTAAAAATAAGGAATTCAATAAAAACTAAGGGGTAGGTGGAAGTTAGAGACTTTCTTGAGTGATATTACTATATTAAATAATCATTTGTCCTGTTCATCTACACCAGGATTCAGTTTATCTTTATACATTGTCCCAATTATGAATGCAGAAAAATACAGAAAAATGTGTTCTACTTATACAAGGAATGTCATCAAACATATAAAATACGAACTGTGCTGGGATATCTCATTTGCAAGCCAGCTGAACAGAATCATGAATCATCCTTGGTCTTTCTTTACCTTCTACTGATACAGATTTAATTGTTTTTCACATGCCTCACAGCCACAATCCTAAGGACAATGGATCATCCTCATATTACTACTGGTGCTCTCCAGAAACTGGCCTGGCACTCCAGCAGCAAATTGGCAGGACAGTGTTCAGTCTATATCCTTCCCCATCCTAGCACTTTTCCTTTACCTCCTTCCTTTCCCTCTGTCTTTACTCTAACCACCTCCTTCATTCTCACCATTTCCTTGTTCATACTTTCCATGACAAGCAAATTCTCCCTCATACATACAGCTTCCTTTCACCCTATTTCCCTTAGAGAATAAAATGCCATGAGCCATATCCAAATCCGTGGGGAGTTTTCTCAAACCACCACTTCCCTTTCTAACCCCACACCCACACGGCAGGGAAATAAGTATAGAAAAAATTTTTCCTCCACATCTGACATGCATGTCAGCACTCTACTTCTTTCTGAGAACTTTAAGGGAAACATCTCTAATATTAACTTGTAAAATAACATTATAAGCCTTTTTTTTTCCTTCACTGATCACTAGCTTCCCCCTGTAATTCTGGCTTTGGAGGCTATGTTAAAAGTTACATAAAAGGCATCAAAAACTTTTCTTCCTCTTGACCTTTCTTTCAATTTATGAAATATATCACTGAAAATAACTCATCTAATGAATGATTAGGGAAACACAGTCATACCTATTTAAGTGAAAGTTGGAAATACCAGGAAGGTTGGGTTGTTACTGTTCCTATTTTCTTTTTTTAATGGACATATACACATCAAAAACTAAAATAAATAAATAAATAAATAAATAAATAAAACTAAACTAAAATAAATAGTAAGCCAAAATCAACGACAATAGAATCAAGAGACCTAAACTTTAACAATATAAACTTAAATGAGCCTGTTATACTGGCAGGCTAGGGGGAAAAGGTTGATGGTATAGGATTCACTCTGAGTTAATTGGTGAAGGGAGATCAATATTGGTGGTGGGAATAGCCCTGATTCACTGTATAACTGAAATCCAACAAAGACTTTGTAGATCACAATGCTTTCAATAAAATAAAAATTTTAAAAACACTAAAATAGAGAAACAGTTACTGTGTATGTATTTCAGCTTCAGCAGTTACATATAGGCCATTTTATTTTATTTCAGTTACTCACGCATAAATTCACATAGGAACACAATCCTCCTTCCTGGTTGAATTTACTGTATTTTTATTGCTCTTTCTTTTTCTTATTTCTTGGTCATCATTTTATTTATTGTGTTTGATTATTATAGCATTGATATTAATGTTGCTGGTGTACAAAGTTGTGCATCTTTTCTACCAACGAAGTACAAAGCAACTGTCCTTATGTCACTTCTAAACTTCTTTTTTTTTTTTTTTTTTTGGTTTTTGGGCCACACCCAGTGACGCTCAGGGGTTACTCCTGGCTATTCGCTCAGAAGTTGCTCCTGGCAGGCACGGGGGACCATATGGGAACCGGGGGATCGAACCGCGGTCCGTCTTAAGGCAGGCACCTTACCTCCAGCGCCACCGCCCGGCCCACTTCTAAACTTCTTTCATTCCTCTCTCTAAATCTTGTCCTCCCACCCTTGGTAGCCACTTTATTTAAAGTTTAAGAAGTTTTCATTATTGGAAATTACCCTTTCCCTTATTTTGTATTTTTTTACATAATACTTATGAGAGAGAACACCTGTTTATTCTCTCTCTGACATTTCACCTGGCATAACCCTCTTTAATCCATTCAAGATTATATCTAAAGACAGGATTCTATCTTTTCTTATAGTTCAGTAGTATTCCATTGTGTACATGTCCATATACATCACAACTTTTTTATCCACTTTTCTGTTGTTAGACATTCTGGTTGTTTCCATATCTTGACTATCATATATAAGAACTTGAAAAATTAATGGGTATTCTGGAAGTCAAATCATGACTACTGTGTAGAAACTTATGCTAAGGTGCAATATTGCTGGTCCATGAGGGCTCTGTTATTTAATTTTTTGAAAACTAAGACTATTTTCCATAGACTGACCAGACAACAATCTCACTAAACGTGAATGAAGTGTTCTTATTTTTACAAGTAACCTAGAAATGCTTATTGTTTTTTTGTCCTTTTGTTTTTTTGTTTTTGTTTTTGGGATACACCCAGTGATGCTCAGGGGTTAACTATATGGCACACCAGGGATCGAACTGCTATCTGTCCTAGGCTAGCTCACGCAAGGCAGACACGCTTTACGCCACCGCTCCAGCCCCATATTTTGTCTTTTGGATATAATCCATGTTAATGTACTTGAGATGATATCCATTATTCTGATTTACATTTCCCTTTCTATAAAAGATTATGAAGACTTTTACATATATCCATTGATTATCTATGTGTCCTGTCTTCCAGGAAATATCAATTCACTTATCCCCATTTTTGCTCACTTTTGCTATGAGTTACAAGTACTGAAAGTATTTTGGATATGAACCTTTTGTCAAATATGCACTATGAAAAATCTCTTATTTTGATAGGGTGACTTTTTCAGCCATATTATATTTCTCAGTGAAGAAATCTTTTGTTTTGATGTATTCCTGTTTTCTTTTTTTGTTTAAGAAATGAAATCACAAAAGACCCCCTCTGGAATTGGTATCATGGATAGTTCTGCCATAGTTTTCCCCAATATTTTTATGTATACAAATTTAATATATATAATTAATACATTTGACTAATCTATTTCATATTGCAAAGTAGAAGCAATTTTTCTTTTTTGCTATTTTGACAGTTTAAATATATACTTAACACAATTTTCCACAGCCCATTTATACAGTGGCACCAGAGCATTTATTTCACTTAAGGAAAATTGTCCCCCCACCAAAGTTTTTTAAATCCTGACCCCACATCTGGATAGACATGTTTACAGATAGACAGGTGTAAATGATAATTTTGCACTGTATACATTTTAAATTGTTTTTCTGAAATAATGTAAAAGTATGTTCATTAAAAAAGTTGGAAACTGTCTTAAAGAAAAACTCAAGTTTTCACCTAAATTTACTTCTACTTTTATTTACATAGGATATTTTTCTATAAAACTTGATAACATACTGCACATGCATGTTTACATTTTTATTTTACTTACTAGAATACTATCATTTTCTCAGGTCATACACCAATGTTCTTTAACTATCAGTCAATAATTACATACTATTTCATCGTAGACATATACAATAGGATGCAAAGTTATGATACAGCACAAGCTACTGTGTAACACAACTTCTGTGTCTGAATAATAGAAGTGGTAGAGTCCTGTGAGTAGTCCTGGAAGTCAGTTGAAACTCTCCAGAACAAGGTTGCAGTTCCATAAGATCAGGATCCAAAAGTCACCTCTAGGACGGAAGCTGCTTCATTAGCCCAGACACTTCATTCTTTGTAGCCCAAGGTGGCCAGTAATGATCACATGTATCTTTCTGATCACAGAAGGAAGTAAAAGGGAAGAGAAAAGAAGGGCCCACTATTCTCTGAGAATCACCTAGAAATTCCATCTCTTTTTGATTACTAAAGAACGAGAAGAGAAAGAGAAAAAAGAAAGAGAAGCTCAACAAGCATGAAAAACTCTGAACATACCAGCCTTGATGCTGATCACACTGGGGCCCTTCTGAGGGCCCCCAATGAATCAACACTATTGCCATATGAGCTCAACAGCCCAAATCCACTTCTCAAATTCATAAACTATGCCCCACTTATGTGGCTTGCAACACCCTCATAATTTTAATATTGATTTCCCAGTAGGAATATATCAAATAAGATGTGAAATTATCATAGAAGCTATATAACCCAACAAATGAAATCAACAAAATGCTCATCTGGCAATAGATAGCTTAGTAAACCTAGACAATGGCAAATACCACATTGCAAGAAATTATAATTTTCACAATTTCTTATAATGGCAATTTTAGTTTATCTTTCAGTAATTTCATTACCACTTAATTGCACCAAGCAGTTAATTCATATTAATTCATTCAAGCAATTATTCATATCTGCCAAAGGACAGGCTTAAGAGAATTTGGAAAACTGATGGCCAGGGTGGAAGAAATGTTACATTGTGATGGGATTGGTGTTGGAATATTGAATTTCAGAAATAAGTATATTATAAACAACTGTATACCAGTGTCTAAAATAAAGAATGTAATTAAAAATTATTGACAAGAACTTACTCAACTGGCAATAACTACACACAGATGAAGATATAAAATAGAATCAATTCCCCAAATTATAATACCTACAACTTTTATTCATATAGAAAAGAAAGAGAAAAGGGAACTAAACATGAATAGCATGTTTATATTTATTTAAAATCTTATGTTTTAGTGTTAATTTAATCTCTCTCAGTTATCCTATATCACCTCATCTTAAGGCTCTAACATGATGGATATATCTCAATTTTGAAGTAAAAAAAATATAATGGGATAAGTCATAATAAATATGCAGCCTAGATTCAGGTACGCCGAGTAGGAAAATCAGAAAATTTTCTAGATTTTATTTTTTTGGTTTGGGGGCCTCACTTGGCAGTGCTCAGGAGTTACTACCTCTGGCTCTGCACTCAGAAATTACTCCTGGAAGACTCAGGACCATGTGGGGTGCTGTGGATCAAAGTCAGGTCAGCCATGTGCAAGGTAAAAGCTTTACCTGCTGTGCTATCACTCCAGCCCCATTCTAAATTTTAAGGGAAATGGAGAGCTTGTCCAGAGTACAGGCGGGGGGTGGGTGGAAGGAGGGAGATTTGGGACAATGGTGATGGGAATGTTGCACTGGTGATGGGTGGTGTTCTTTACATGACTGAAACCCAAGCACAATTATGTATGTAATTAAGGTGTTAAAATAAAAAAAAAAAAAAAAAGAAAGCATCATTTCCATTTTTGTTTAATTATTTAGGTCACATGTTTTAAATAGTATTAATGTTCTTAGTTTTGATTTATACTGTAACTGTATCTCACTACCACCAAAAATGCCCCAAACCCTTGACCAAAATAATATTATTTTAATAATATTTTGAGATATGTAAATACCATACTTTTAAACACAAATAGGACATAAACTGTAAATTAATTCCTGTCATGGAAATTGTCCATATTCAGATTCTGTTCTTCTATTGTCATAGTCTCATTATCAAAACTTTAAATTTTTTCAAAAGGATGGAGCCAAGGAGGGGCAGGAACATATGTCTTGTATATGTGAGGTGATTTGGTCTATGCCAAGCACTGCAAATAATCTCCTAAAGTGACTCTAGACTCCTCGGACTATTGAAAATGACCCTCACAATAGGAGATCATTTTTATTCTAGAGAGTAATATAGCATCCATAAATTCAAGCACAATTCACAAACAGATTATTTACAATCAAACCAAAAGTGAGGCACACTCTCTACCATTCAATTTACTTTCTTGGCATTCCACTGAATTCCATAAGTCTTAGGGTTACCATCTTTTGTAAATTTGCACTCAAATATGTCAATCTACTTAATACAATTTAACAGTTTCTTTAGCTCTCAAACTAGCTCCTTGACTTCAAACTAGCTCTTAAAAATAACCAAAATGTGATCTTTAATACACATGACCTCCCCAAATATACCCTTCCCTTCTTTGCAAGACAACTTGAGAAATCCATTTCTACCCTTTCTTGGAAGCACTAGTTCAAACTCAGTAATTAAAGATCTTTTTTTCTGTGTTTAGACATGTCTAGTCACGATGTATATCTATTTTCTTTCATCTTTTTTTTCCTTCTCTTTTGTCTCTAAGATCTGCCCCTCAATTTTTCCTTTTTGCAATTACTTACTATGCTTTTATGTCTCCTGGTTCACATTAACCATTTACCCAACTGTTGAACCATTTCTGAAAGCTTCCCAGATAAATCTCAACATATCACAAGTGATATGAATTATACATATATTTCTTTTTTAATTCAATAATTTTATGAATTTTTAAATTTAATTAAATTTTCTTTTCTTCCATTTTTATTAATATCTTTATTTAAACACATTGATTACAAATATGATTGTAGTTGGGTTTCAATCATGTAAATAACACCCCCCTTCACCAGTGCAGCATTCCCATCACCTTCTTAATTGGAGGAACAATCCATTTTATTCATCTAAATAAAAACTGTGATTTCCAATATCCAAGAAAGCATGCCCATGGCAAATATCCCCTAAGGAACGTTCTTGTACCAAAATTAAAGATATTGGGGCCCGGAAGATAGCATGGAGGTAAGGCGTTTGCCTTTCAAACAAAAGGTCATCAGTTCGAATCCCGGTGCCCCATATGGTCCCCCGTGCCTGCCAGGAGCAATTTCTGAGCATGGAGCCAGGAGTAACCCCTGAGCACTGCTGGGTGTGACCCAAAAACCAAAAAAAAAAAAAAAAAAAATTAAAGATATTAGTCCAAAAATGTAATTGAGGGCTGACAAAACAGCTCAGGGGCAAGGGAACATGCTTTACATTCATGTAGTCCCAGCTTCCTGATAGTCAGTATGGCATGCCTTGACCCAGCACCACCTGATTAGGTTTTGAGAGGCCCTGAGCATGGCTTCTTCTGGCTTTCACATGTCTTGAACTATAGCTGAGTATCACCAGGAAAAGCACTAAGTAAATCCTAAGCATTGTTTGGAAACCACCATACACACACACACACACACACACACACACACACACACACACACACACACACACACACACACACGGGCGAGCCAATTTATTATAAAATGAGTCCCTTAGATTTCTGGCAATTTTAACAGAGAAAATCTTACTCCCAGCAATATGAGTTCCAGCCACTATTGATCTCTAAAAATTCTATTATAGAAACAAAGAATCTGTTTAGCTTTTGTTTTCAGTTTAGGGTGTGTGAGAATAATGAGAACAGAATGTCCTGGATGGTAAAAGGTAGAAATTGCCATACAAATGAATCTGGTTCCCAAATGCATGCTGAAATAGGAAGGTAAGTAAAGAAACAGGTTGAAAGCCGTGTAGGGAATGTAGAGGATGAGGAAATAGATCATCAGTTTCATGGCACCCACGTGAGCCTCAGTCTGGGGATTCCAAAATCCAGTGACATTTCTCTGCATCTTTTTTATGTGTCTCCTCAAGGAATCTATCAGCAAGGAAGCTGCCATCACATTCATAATGAACTGCAGAGAAAAATTGAGGACATAAGGGATCAACAACAAAAAAGAATTCTCTTTGAAGCCGAAATCTGTGCCATTTTTCTCAAGCACAAGTACTGAAAATGTTGCAGCTGGTATCAACACAATGTGTGGGAGAGTGCTAAAGGCAGAAATCAGCATAACAGCCAGCATCAGCCAGGGGATCTTTGGGGAGAAATTTTGTTTCATCAAGATAAACACTGAGTGGTGGAAATTAGAAATCTTCACACAGTATAAGGTGTTCAGCAAGGTCACAAACCACAGGCTACAGGTGTCCATAAACAACAAGAACACCATGTAAAAAGAAGATCTATTGACTAACCTGAGAAGAGCTGAAGAGGTGAAGAGGCAAATCAAGTAAAAGATAAACAATGCAGGCATAAGAATTCGGGCAGCAGCCAAGCTGAACAGAATCTTGTCAGATGAAACAATTCTGTGACTTTTCAACCAGTTCTTACAACTAAAAACTGCAATAAACAGATTTGCAGTGATGTCCACAGAACAAAAAATGGAGGCAACAATAACAGAAGAGTAAATAGTGTATAAATCATCTTCTTGATACATTGAAGAGTTCAGCTACTGCAGTACTGATGTCCAGGACAGGAGAAATAGAGATCTACAAATAGGCACCAACAACCAGTAAAGAAGGATAACCTTTCTCCCAGTGTCAAGAGAACCATCAGTGTCTGAGAGCCAGCTGCTTTTCCTGAATTCAAATCTTCCAAAGATTGCATTACTATTACTTCAATCATATCCCACTTTCCTTTAAAGTGACTCATGAAAATATGAAGGAGCTCACTCCTTAGAGGCAAATAACTTGATAGAAGACACGTACTAGGCTACACAAAGTTCTAGTCGAAGAAGTGATGTATATTTGTCCCTGTTCAGAACTGTGTGGTTTTCCATCCATAGTTCAGGAAAGATGGAAATCTCTGGTTTTAATCACGAGCTCAAGAAAGATGGAAATGTCTGGTTCCTGCTTACTCATATATTATCCACACGTTCAGAATTTCTCTCCTCTCTAATCTTGATGCTATAATCATTTTCTCCAACAATGATACCCACAAAGCCAACATGATTCTTTCATCTCTTAGCACCTGAAGTGATTTATTTCTTCCAATTAAGTAATTAAGTCTTCCAATAATAGATAAGTTGCAAGAATCTCCTATCCTTTAAAAATAAACAAGACCTTTTTGCTTAATTCTATTCTTTTTTGAGATTACTTAGTATTTTCTCACCAGGCACACTGGTGTAGATTCCCATCACAGTCCTTTACTATGTTGTGCTTTTTCTTAGAAAATAAATGCCAGTTATTTATTTCCTTTATAAATGTAGATTGATACTTAGGTCTCATATGCTACTTCTGTTTACACATTTATCTACCAAAGTACTCTGGAACCAAATACAGAGCAATACTTCATAAATTTTTTTTGTACCAAACAGGTATTTAATTGCCTCTTTTTTTGGTAAGTGAGTGAGAGTAAAAGGCAACATATACCTGTCAAATAATATTACTGAAGACCAAAGTAAAAACAGACATATGGCATCACATATATATCAAATTGTTGGGAGAAACCAAAGTACATCAGTACAATGACATCTAGGTTGCTGAAATAATGTAATGGAAAAATATACAAATTTCTATTACAAATATACATAGGAACAGTTAAGACTATCAGCTAAAATATGAAGATTGTCAAGGTAAAGGGTGGTACTAGTAGGATGAAGAGAGTCTATACATAAGACTCATGTAATCAATGACAAAAGTTAAAGCCTAGGGGGAAAAAACCTGAACTGGAGCCCAGGTGCTTACAAAACCTTTTTGTACAAAAGAATGGACACCAAGGGGCCGGAGCAGTGGCACTAGTGGTAGGATGTTTGCTTTGTACTAACTAACCTAGGATGGACCTCGGTTCAATCCCCCCAGCTTCCCATATGGTCTCCCAAGACAGGAGTGATTTTTTTGCTTTTTGTTTTTGTTTTTTGTTTTTGTTTTGGGGGGCCATACCTCTTTGATGCTAAGGTATTACTCCTGATTATTCACTCAGAAATCACTCCTGGCTTGAGGGAACCATATGAGACACCCGGGGACCAAACCATGGTCAGTCCTAGGCTAGCACTTGCAAGGCAGATGCCTTACTTCTATTGCCATAGCTCTGCCCCCCAGGAATGATTTATGAATGCATAGCCAAGAGTAACCCCTGAACATCATTGGGTGTGACCCAAAAACGAAGAAGAAGAAGAAGAAGAAGAAGAAGAAGAAGAAGAAGAAGAAGAAGAAGAAGAAGAAGAAGAAGAAGAAGAAGAGGAGGAGGAGGAGGAGGAGGAGGAAGAGGAAGAAGAGGAAGAGGAGGAAGAGGAAGAGGAGGAAGAGGAGGAGGAAGAGAAGAAGAGAAGAAGAAGAAGAAGAGAATAAGAAGAAGAAGAAGAAGAAGAAGAAGAAGAAGAACAACAACAACAACAACAACAACAACAACAACAAGAACAAGAACAAGAACAAGAACAAGAACAAGAATGGACACCAAGGGCAAAGAGATAGTACAGAAGGAAGGGTTCTTGACTTACATGGTGACTACCCTGGGGTTTGATATTCAGTTCCCTATCTGGTCTCCCAAACATGTCAGGAGTATAGTTGCCCCAAATGCAGAGCCAGGAGTAAGACCTGAGTACTGCCAGAATGGCCTAAAACGAAACAAAAGCAGAGAATGACCACCAAGAGAAGTGTCCAGAACACTTAAACAGGAAAACATAGAGGAACAAGATAGATAGGCAATAATTAATGGAAAGGTCATTTTATAGTTCAAATTAATTATCTATAAAATATAGTATTATATTAAAGGAATTTTATAAAACATATTTAAAAATAAAAGGTCAGCTATACTTTGGGTAAAAAATGAGTGAGACCAATAGAATGAATTGAATGAATTATAAATCAGATGATCCAAGATCAAAATGGAATGAGAAACTTATTTCTGGACTCTCACAGCAGAACTCCACATCTGTAGAAAACCAGCCTTTTCTCAAAGACTACCTGGGCTACATACCTGAGTAACTTTTCAAAAAGACCATTGCTACAGGGCTGTGAATGAAAGCTCAGCTACAGGGTTCAGTATGCCAAAAAAAAAAAAAAAAATGCCACTGAGGTTAGGCAGAACATGGTGGAAAAGTCCACTCCTCATCTTCTGGTTTATTTTTTGTTTGTTTGTTTTTGGTTTTTTGGTCACACCCAGCAGCACTCAGGGGTTACTCCTGGTTCTATGCTCAGAGATCGCTCCTGGTAGGCTCGGGCCCATATGGATGCCGGGACTTGAACCACCATCCTTCTGCGTCTAAGGCAAATGCCTGAATGCTGTGCTATCTCTCCAGCCCCACTCCTCATCTTCTGAAAATATGTTTTCTATTGTTCTGTCTATCTGATCACCTCTAGGAATCACAGTCATAATTTAAGTCTAGTGGAGTGTGCAAAATGTACCCACTCTGCAAATTCAAATGTTCTGAGAAAAAAAAAATAAGGCTCTTAATTCTATTGAATACAATAATTGATTCCCCCTCCTCTTCTGCTGCCACCTACTGGTTTCTATATGGGTGGTATAAGGGCAGAGGATGGTTGTCTCAGGTCAGCTGAGTCAGGCAGCACTAAGAGGGGTTTCAGGGGTATTCGATAGGAGGATGGGGGTAAGGAATCGGCAAAGAGTGGGACTCAGCTCCAACTACTCTTAAATGTGTTTGTTGTCTAAGTACCCACTCTTCACCGACTCCTTGCTCCCATCCTTCCACTGAATAACCCTGAAACCTCTCTCAGTGATGCCTGACTCAGCTGGCCTAAGACAGATGGTTGATCCAATGTGATAGTGTCTTCAGAAAATATTCAACTTCCTTAGAGTTAAAAATGAAAACATTTTTTCCAGTATTACGCTTCCTACTTAAATCTGGTCCAGATGTATGGGAGTGGGATGAGAGTCTCTGCATCATGTGAAAAAAAAATGCAGCCTTGTCTCTACTGGATTCCAAAGAGAGTTCCTACTTCTTTGCAATTTGTTTACCCTGTTAGAATTTAAGGCTGATTCTGTTCATGTGTTCTTCACCCACTAATTCAAAACTAGGAGCTGTCAACCAATTCTCAGAGAGATAAAAAGGAGGATGCTCACCTGCCATACTTACAAACAACTGAATAGAAGCATCCTAAGCAGAAACAGGACACAATAATGATTTCTCTTCTACATATATCACAAAAATAGTTATGACCAGAAGTTTAGGAAAAAACACCCAATAGACCTGTATGTTTCAAAACCACTGCATCTTTCAGACACAGTCTGAAAGATAGTCATGGCCCCAGCTGTACCCCTTCCCATTCTAAGGGGCAAGAGACCCCTTGGATCCAGATTTAACTTGACAAGTCTCACACCAGATCATCTGTACCAATGACTGTTTTAATTTATTGCTTCCTACAATCAGAATAAATGAATGACCAGCAGAATAAAATATTGCAAATGCTCCTGCAATCATCTTTATCATCTTTGGTTCTGGTAAGAAATATCTGAAAAATGAAACTAAAATTAAAATATAATAAAGTAGAAAGAGAAAGATGAAGGATAGAATCATTTTGATGGCTTTCTTGTGGGCATCAGTGGTTGGATCTCTAGAGTTGGTACCATGTAGTTGCATCTGCTGAATGTGCCTCCCCAGGGAGAAGAGGAGCAGAAAGTACGAGGTCAGCATTGCTATTAGGGGAGGAAATTCCCAAAGCATTCCAAGAGCATGGATCAAATCATGTTTCCTTTTTTTCCAAAAATACTCAGACACATTCTGTGTGCCTTTGATTTCACTGGCAACAATATAGATCTTATATTCATGGAGCCTAGACATGGCACTGGCACATGACAGGAGCACTGCACTCAGCAGCAACCATGCAAGCATCCTTGAAACTCTCCACTTGAGCCAAAGGAATTGAGGGTTGGAGAAATTAGCAATTTTCAGGCAGTAGAGGACACTAAGGCAGGTAACCAACCAAATGCTCATATGGTTCATAAATGTCCAAGAAGTTCCAAGAATTTCCTTTATAAATGTATTATCTTCTACCTTAGAAGGTAACACCATTAAAACACCGTCTACCATGAGAATCCACAGAAGAATAATCCTAGAAAGAGCCAGGATGGTGATAATGAAATCTGACAAAGAGAGTCTCCTGCCTTTGAACCAGTTCTTGCCATTGACCAATCCAATGAAGCCATTGCCCAGCAATCCCAGGACAAACAGGTTGATAATCAAAACCAGGAAGATGCACTCTGTGAGTCTCAACATATCACCTACTAAGCAAAACTGATCTTTGTTCTTTTCAGTGGTGCCCACTCATTCTTCGTCTAAATATTTTCCCTATGATGCTGTCATCTCACACTGATGATTTGCTGTACCTGTCTCTGCCCAGCTGAGGCTGATGTACAGTTTTGTGAATCCTCTGACTTTGCAGATCACATAAATTGTCACTTTAAATCTATGATCTAAAGTAAGCAGAACCTCTTTGCTAACATGCAAATATAGAGGCTTCAGTGTCACATAACAAGGAAGAGATCTGCATCACAAATCTTGATCTGAGGGAGGATTTAGACACAGTTTCAGAGGGAGCAGGGCTATGCATCACACAAAGCAGAAAGTACAATGAAAGAGTCATGTAGAATCACTCAGAAGATTCCCAGAAGAAGACTCAAGGACAAACACAGAGAAACAGGAAGCATCAGAATTCAATGGAAGACTCAGTCACTCACGAATCAAGAGAGATTAAGTTGCATAAAACAGAAACTGTTCCAGGGGTCTCAAACTCGGGGTCCGCGGGCCGTTTGCGGCCCTCCGTACAACATTTTGTGGCCTTGTCCTAGAGGAATCTTTTGTTGTTGTTTTGTTTTAGTTGTTTGGGTCACACCCCCCAATATTCAAGGCTTACTACTGACTTTGCACTCAAGGATTACCCCTACTTTGCCTCCTGTGGCCCCCAGGTAAATTGAGTTTGAGACCCCTGGTTTAGTCAGTGCCACTGGTCCTGAAATGGAATTAAAAGTTGTACCTCTTGGGGCCCGGGAGATAGCATAGAGGTAAGGCGTTTGCCTTTCATGCAAAAGGTCATCGGTTCAAATCCCGGTGCCCCATATGGTCCCCCGTGCCTGCCAGGAGCAATTTCTGAGCATGGAGCCAGGAGTAACCCCTGAGCACTGCCGGGTGTGACCCAAACCCCCCCCCAAAAAAAAAAGTTGTACCTCTTAGAAAATGTATTAAATGACAGAATTCCAGTTTTTTCTCTACTGAAGCAAATCACAAATTTCAACTAAAATTTTGAGTTATAAATGCATAATTGAAAGAGGCAATCATACAGATGATTGAAAGTATGAATTTTTTGAGAATATGATCAATGTATTGATAATTTTCTGGGGAACAAATTACTAGAGATCATAAACAGATGCTCAGGAAGGATATTTACCTAGAGCTACCTTGCACTCTAGTAACTGCCACTGGCAAACACAAGTTACCCAGTAGTATGAAGGTCAGTTACAGGCATTCCTATTGTTAGCATTTATGACTGCAACCCAGTATATACCCAGGTCTTGCAGGCTTTGAGACCACAGTAACTGAAAGGAACCCAGGATCCTGAAAACCCAGGATCATAACTCACTAGTCACTAATAATAACTCACTAATCACAAACTCACTAGTCTTCAGTGCTGTAGTTGCTACACAACCACAAATCTTTCAGTTATCCAGGTTCATATAAAGTCATAGCCATAATCATTGTCCCTGGAACTTGCTATCATGAACCCAGAAATACTTTCCTAGAACTTGAACCTTAACCCCTAACCCTCAAATAGCTAGCTCCAAGATAAGGAAGGAAGGAATTTACCTACTTCGATAAATAAAGATAAATTCTCACAGTGCAGCAGGGATATAGCTCAAAGAGCTGGACCACATGTCTTGTATGCAGGAGGCCTAAGTTTAATCAGATCCCAGAATTGTACAATTCACTAAGCATTTCTGGGAGATGATCACCCCCATCACAACATAATTTTCTAAAGATCCTGATAAGACTTCAAAGCAACAATCCTACTAATGCTCACTGAAATGAAATAATGGGCAAGAAGTTTAATAAGAAAGTATAAGGAAAATACAAACAGAAATTACTGAACGTAAGAATATAACAGTTGCGGGGCTAGAGTGGTGGCGTAAAGCGGTAAGGTGTCTGCCTAGTCTAAGACGAACCATGGTTCAATCCCCCAGCGTCCCATATGGTCCCCCAAGCCAGGAGCGATTTCTGAATGCATAGCCAGTAGTGAACAGTGAGTGTCACCAGGTGTGTCTGAAAAACCTAAAAAAAAAAAAAAAAACATAAATAAAAGCTCAATGATGTATGGAGATATGGAGACAGGGAGAAAACTCAAAAGTTGAAGTGCATGCCTGGACTGCACAAAGCCCCAGTTTTGATCCCAAGCACTAATCATGGTCTCTTCAGCACAAAGTGCAGCCCTTTTAGCCCTGGGCAACTCTGTAGAAACTCAGCAACAAAACTCAATTCAGTAACTCAAGAACAGAATGTAACAAGCTGAAGACCAAACTGGTAGATTTGAAGATAGAGTATGGTATAGGAAACTTTTAAAAAAGAACATCTAGGGACCAAAGTGCTAGTGCTGTTGATAGTGTTTGCTTGCATGTGATGTATGGGTTTGGTCCCCAGCATCCCATATGGCACCCTGAGCCTGTCAAGAGATATCCCTAAGCACAGAATCTGAAGTAGGTGCTGAGCTTTGCTGGATGTGGCCAAATAAAGTATTTTTAAGAACATAAAAAAGAAATTGAAATAAAGGAAGAAAGATAAGAGACTGGCTCAACATTTAAAAGAAGAGCAAAATAATTAAAATAAATAAAAGAAGAGCAAAATTTTACAGCATGGGGGTTCCAGAAGAAAACACAGAGATAAAGATAAAGAATTGTGAAAGACAGTGGAACTAGTCTCTGCTGTGTGACCTGAAGTGTGGCATACATTTTGGGCCTTCTCTCAGCTGTCCTGTGACCTGGGATTTGATCCTCTCTGCCCATCATTCCCTGGGGACTCTCTTCAGAGGTGTGCTGCTCTCCCACAAACAGTGGAGCCAGGGGAGCTTCGACTCATGGCTGAAAACATCTTCTAGCCAGTAAGCACCACCATAACACATAGAAAAAAAAAACACACTACAAGTGTGAAAATGAGAAAACAATATAGACAAACACCAGGCATAGAGACTGAAGATGGCAGCTGTGATGACCCCGAAAATGCCAACCACCTAGTTAGCCTCTCAGATAAGAAGTTTAGAGAAGAAATATGGAGGATGATCATAAAACTCAAAGAAAACCTAGACTGAGATGAACATAACACAAATAATAATCAAGAGAATATGAAGGTAGAAATCAGAAAACTCCAAACTGAAATAATAGGTCTGAAAAACTTAATAAAAGAAAAAAATGCCTCAACGGAAAGCCTCTTCAAAAGGGTAACAGCAGCTGAGAATCAGGGAGCTAGAAGGTGTGATGCATAACAACTCCATAGAGCAGTAGAGATTGAAAAAGATCCTTAAAGCAAATGATCAGACAATGGAAAAATTACTCAAAGAATATGAACAGATTAAAATAGAAGTCTTTGATAAACTCAAAGAAATAACATAAGAATCACTGGAGTCCCAGAGACTCATGAAGAAAATCCTGAGGAAGAATCAGCAGTCAAAGATGCCATTGCAGAGAAATTCCCAAAGATAAAGACTGCATGCAATCAAATCCTGCATGCCCAAAGAGCCCCAACTAAAAGAAATCCAAAGAAAAACACCCCAAGACATGTCCTAGTCACAATGATGAATAATACAGATAGGGATAGAATACTGAATGCAGCAAGATCAAAAAGGGAAACTACATTCAAAGGAGCATCCTAAGATTTACAGCAGACCTGTCATAAGAAACCCTCAAGGCCAGGTGGTAGGGGTGGGATATAGTAACAAAACTCAATGAAATGAATGCTTTGCCTAGAATACTGCATTCAGCTGGAGTCACTTTCAGGTTTGAAGGAAGTATACATAGCTTCACAGATAAACAACAACTCAGAAACTTTACGAACTCAAAGTCAGCCTTAAAAGAAAAATTGAAAGGTCTACTTTAAGACAAGACAGACCAACAGACACAATAAACTTCTACACAAAGATGGCACTAAATCCCATGACAACCATCTCTCTCAATGTCAATGCATTAAATGCACCAGTTGAGTGACACAGAGTGTCACTGAATCCAACATTCTGCTGCCTACAAGAAACAGACCTGAATACTCAGAAGAAATATAGACTCAAAATCTAAGACTGGAGGAAAATCATCCAAGCAAACAACACCCTTATAAAAGCTAAAGTGGTCATATTAATATCAGATGACACAAACTTTAGACTCAAAAAAGTTGTAAGGGACAAAGATGGACATTTTGTGTTAATCAAGAGTAAAACAGGATGAAATCACACTCCTAAACATATATGCACTCAATGAGGGACCAGCAAAATATTTAATACAATTGTTGACAAATTTGAAAGAAAATATCAATAGCAACACAATAATTGTGGTAGACCTCAACACTGCCCTGTCACCCCTTGATAGGTCACCAAGACTGAAATTCAACAAAAATATACCAGCTCTGAAAAGAGAAATAGAATAAAGTGGACTAGTAGATAGATATAAATATAGATATAAATATAGATACATATATAAGGTACTCTATTCTGAAAAACCTGGATACACATTTTTCTCCAATGAAATGGGTCATTCTCTAGGATAGACCACATGCTGGCCCATAAACATACCTCCATAAAAATTAACAGGGTAGAAATTGTGCAGACTATCTTCACTGATCACAAGGTACTGATATTAGGTGTGAACTACTAAAAGACAAAGAAAAAAAAACTTTAATGCCTGGAAATTAAACAGCTTACCACTCAACAACCAGTGGACCAGAGACAAAAATCAAAGAGGAAACCAAAACATTCCTGGAAACAAATGACAATAAAGACACAAATTATCAGAATTTATGGGACACAGCAAAAGTGATATTGAGAGGAAGTTTTATAGTTTTAAAGTACACGTCAGGAAGAAAGGAGGGCCTACATAACTAGCTTAATGACACAGCTTATAAAATTAGAAAATGATCAACAGAGGAACCAAAAACAGTTAGGCAGAAGGAAATAACGAAGCTTAGAGCAGAAATCAATGAAGTGGAAATCCAAAAAACAATTCGAAAGATCGATGAAAGCAAAAGTTGATTTTTTGAAAAAATAAACAATATTGATAAATCACTAGCAAAACTCACAAAGAAAAGGATAGAGAGAAACTTAATAAACCAGTTAAGAAATGAAAAGGGGGATATCACTGCAGATACTGCAGAGATTCAAAGGGTAATCAGAAACTACGTTGAGAAACTCTATGTCAGAAATTGAGACACAAATGAGTTAAATCAATGGCTCAGAATCATAAATCAGAAAAAGGTAGATTAGACCTTTGGCTACTAAAATCCATTCCCCTTCCCTCCATTACCTCAGTATCACAGGTGGGTAGAAGATGCTGAGTAGGACCATACCTAATGGTAAAGCATATTTTAGGACAAGGAGAAAATACTCAAAATTATAGTTGAAGTAAGAGTTGTGTAAGTGAAAAACTATCTAGGTCTGCAAAAACTCTTCATTTCTCTCTTTCAGAAGACATGAAATGTGAATACTTTGTATCTTTATATGGAATACGTACATTTTTAAGCTGAGACTTTCTGTGAGATATGTTTTCCTTATTTATTCATTTTCACCTTTTATTTTAGTATTGAGGTGAAATAGTTTACAATAATGATAATGCTTGTTTTCACATAGAATTTTATTGTAGTGCAATTAATTCCAAAATACAGAAAAGCCCTCCACTATTCTCTCTAGATCCAATAAAATTATAATATATTTCAGGGGCCGGGCGGTGGCGCTGGAGGTAAGGTACCTGCGCTAACCTAGGACGGACCGCGGTTCGATCCCCCGGTTCCCCATGTGGTCCCCTGTGCCTGCCAGGAGCGACTTCTGAGCGAATAGCCAGGAGTAACCCCTGAGCGTCACCGGGTGTGGCCCCCCCCAAAAAAAACCAAAATAATATATTTCTATTAAGATTAATTAATTTTATTATTATTTTGGAGGCCTTCAAAGTGGTATACAAGGAATCGGGGGTCACTCCCTTCTGATTCTCGGCTTACGGGGTCAGATGTTTAAATTCTCAGGCTTGAGAATGTTTGATACCTGAGGGATGCTCCTCTCCTCAGATATCAAGGACATTAGGGTTGAAGGCGACATGGTTTAGGGATTGAACACAAAGCCTTGGAATTCAGAGTATGTTCAAGTATTCTACTCCTTTGAGTTATTTCATCAGCCCATTTTTATTTTTTAAATTGAGTTAATTTGATGTAAGTATTATCAATGTTTATATATTTTAGAGATTCACTGTTAGGGTTCCATTGTGCCAATATCTCTCTGCTCCTCTTCAGTAGAACCCTACCCATTCACTCTCCCTCCTTCTTTTCTTCACAATATCCTTAGATGTCCCATGGGTGATCTTCAGTTCTGTTGTCATAAAGTAAAGATTTGTTTTCACTTTACATGTTCTTTAGCTTTGCTTCTTTCTATACCACATTTGAGATAGATAATCTGGTATTTGTTATATTCTACTGACTTGGCTAACTTTACATGGCATTTTTTTTATTTAACCTATGTTGTAATAGAAGGAAGGATTTCATCATTTTTATGACTGAGTAATATTCCTTTCTGCACATATTATATAATATATTATACACATTTATTTTTTCTCTGAAAGTTAGTTCAGTGGTCATGAATTTCTCTAAGTGTTGGTTGTTTGAGAACTTTTATCACGTCTCTAAGTTTTAATGATAACTTTGATGAATATAATATTCTCAGCTTTAAATCTTTTTTATTCAGCACTTTGTATATGTCATATAAATTTCACTTGTTCTATATAGTTTGAGTGGATATATTTTCTGTGAGTCTTGTTAGGGGGTTAGCTTCATGTGAGTTTTTTGCTCTTCTATTTCTTCTTTAAAGATTCACCCTCTTTGCCTCTAAAGTAATTGATCAATTAAATTTTTGTAACACTGGGGATTAAACCCAACACCTCATAATGCTGTACCACTGAGCCCATATCCTTGACCTACTTGCAATTTTATTATTTAGTTAGTTCATTAATTTTTATTCTTAAATTTAATAACTTTATCTACCATATTTTCTGGCATATAAGACTTTTTTTATTTTTATTTTGACCAAAGTGGATTACAAATCTTTTACAGTAATTTTTTAGATACATAATGATATTGAATCAGGGACACTCCCACCACCAATATTGTCCTCCCTTCACCCCTGTTCCCAGCATGCATCCTCCATATCCCTCCTTGTAATTGTTGATTTGGGATCATTTTCACTGACTCTAAGTCAACTTTCTGATTAGAATAGGGAAAATCAGGTAAGCATAACATTTGGAAATTCCTGAGATTTTATCTTTTTCTACTACCCCTTGCTGGAGGTCTCAGAGTTTAAAAATAATTTCCAATGGGAAATATTTCCAATGGGAAACATCTTTCCTCGGTTCTCCTCTTTGAGGAGACCCCAGCAACAGATCCCCCACAAATAAAACAGTCCAGTCAGAGAATTTAGGGGACCAAAGGTTCGGCAACAGAAGGGCTTTTTTCAATCTCCAGACCATTCAATTCCCCTCCTACTCCAATCAAGAGTTCTCTAAAAAGACCCTTCTGGCCTCCCCCTCAAGCTTTTTATTTCTTAATCGCCCCCACCTGGAAGATCCAGGTGAGGCGACAGGTAAAAATTATACAACATATGTTCATGTTTATTCTCTATAGTCACTCCTGTTGCTTCAACAAGAAAAAGAATAGCCTTCTTTTAGACATTTACATAGTGGCCATATCACTCACTCAATGCAAAAAATGAATGA
>PVKC010010556.1:12389-25734 GCA_004027635.1 Crocidura indochinensis | reverse complement strand
AAGAAAGAAAGAAAAAAAAAAGAAAAAAGAAAAAAAGAAAGAAAGAAAGAAAGAAAGAAAGAAAGAAAGAAAGAAAGAAAGAAAGAAAGAAAGAAAGAAAGAAAGAAAGAAAGAAGGGGGAAGGAAAAAAGGAAGGAAGGGGGAAGGAAGGAAGGAGGGAGGGAAGGAAGGAAAGGGAGAAAAGAAAGGAAGGAGGGAAGGAAGATGGCAAGTACTTTTTAAAAAGAGAGAGAGAGAACATATCATAGGACAGCTTTACTTTGATTTACCTCCTGTTAATTCAAACTAAGTTCTCTGATTACAAGAGCCCTTCCCATTGTACTATCTCTCCATCTTGTATCTGCATTTTTTTTCTCCCCTCTCCTCCACGTATATGCTTTTTTTGGATCAGAGGTTATTCCAGGCTCTATGCTCAGAAATTGCTCCTGGCAGGCTCAGGGGACTATATGGGATGCCAGGATTCAAACCACGGTCCTTCTGCATGAAAGGCAAATGCCTTAGCTCCATGCTATCTCTCCTGTGTATATGCATTTTTAATAAGTGCATTCCCAGGTCCTCCCAATGCAGCAGTCTGGGATCAGATCTGGGGGTGTCACAGCAGCAGGATCCAAAAGTGCCACGAGACCAGGGATCAATGGAGCTTTCCTGTTTGCCACATTCCTAGCTCCTGTAGTAATGCTGGTTTATAATCCAGGGTTGCCCAATAACAGCAATAAAAGCAGAACCAGAGGTACCCCCATTCTTCCAGAGCAATGAGTATCCTTCCAACCCTCCCAGGGTAGGAATTGGGGGGGGAGGGCAGAACCGCAGGGGTTACTCCTGGTAGGCTCGGGGAACCATATGGGATGCTGGGTCAGACCCAGGTCAACTGCATGCAAAGAAAACATCCTACTCGCTATACTATCTTTTGGACCTCCCATAGCCTGGCAATTTTTTTTTTTTTTTTTGGCAAAAACATGTGTAAAGGCATAATAGAAAGGTCAGAGAGACTATTCTTGACAGGAAGGAAACTAGGGTCTCCCTTCCTTCAGCATCACACACTGGGCTGCCTGTGAAACTTTTTCATGGAAAGCGCCAACCAGAGCAAGTGCCTGAGGTAGGTACCCCAACATGATGAGTAATGTACAAAGTGAAACGTCACATGGTTTGATCTCCCCGAGCGGACCTGTCGGAGCTTGAAGGAGCACTTGGTGGTTTTTAGCGGTTAAAGCTCCATGTTCGCTTGGCTCTTTTTATGCAAAACAGCTCAAATTCATATGAAATAAATAAAAACAAATGAGGCTGCTGCCACGTGGCTGATCCAGCACTCCCGAGAAACATCTGAAGGAAATCATGGCAAGGGGCAAAAAGCTGGGCACCGAGCACAAACAGCTGAGACGCACATTGATTCTGACAGAAGACGGAAATCACTCCCAGATGCTTGGTCCTGCCCTCGCAGGGCTCCTCCTTCTGCTGGGGGCTGGGCTGGGCTCCCTGCTGCCTCCTACACCCCAAGGCTCCCAGGAACAACTCTGGAGTCTGCAGCTGTGCCCACCCTTCAGGGCACCACAGACACATGCTAGACAGACTCATTGAGTATCTAAAGGAAGCCAGTGCCAAGGATCACATTACACCACACATCCCGGATCCTGATCAGTTAAGTCCTCTACATCCCACATCTTCCTCTTAGAGCTGGTGGGAAAACAGACATTTCTCAAGGTGGTCTGAGGGTCACCTTGCAGTCAACCACACTGAGAAGCTGGCCAGGCAGGTGCATTCAGGCATGTGAAGTGAACAAAGCAAAGGGAAAGAGATTCTTGAGCAGAATAGGGCACCAGATGGGACCAAAGTACCTAGCAATATCATCTCTGCCAGAGCCAACGAATTCCAGAAAAGCAATACAGTGAAGTCCTGTGGGTTTCAGTGGCCTTAAAAAAGCAAAAATCAAACAAACAAACAAAATGGTCTCATTCATCTATGGGTTTTGAGAAAAATAAAAGACATTTCTGTAATGATTCTCAGAGGAGGACTAGAAGGTCTAGCTTACAACATGAAGCTTACCACAGAGAGTGATGGGTGCAGCCACAGAAATAATTAGAACTATTGAACACATTGAGAACTATCATAACAAAATGTGACTGTATGAGGGAAGTAGAAAGCCTGTCTGTAGTACAGGCCGGTGGGGTGGGGAGGAGGGACACTTGGGACATTGGTGATGGGAATGTTGCACTAGTAAAAAAAATAATAATAATAAAAAAAATAAAAATGGCAAAACCAACATGGTACATCTCACAGTCATTCATGGTTGATAATGCAAGGAAAGTCTGCATGGGAAAAAAGTATTTGATGTTCTCTTGAAAGGAGGTGATGGTTACCCCATCACTGTAGATGGAGACCATGTTGGTGACCCAGACCACTGCTGACCCTGATCAGCACCTCCTTGATGGGCCTGAGACCCAAAACTATCAGGCCCATGCTGCTGGGCCTAGAATCTCTTTGGATGGTCCTCCCAAAAGGAGATGTGTTCAATATGCCCCACGGGTCTCCTGGAAGAACACGACAGGGTGCAGCATGCAGGCACAAGACCCACAGACTGGCCAGGAATGGACATGAGTGATTCCAGTAGCCTAATAGCCAGACACAGGCACTGAGCTTTGGACTTTTGCTTCGCCTCTATCAAGGACAACACATGCTGGAAAAGAACAGGAATGTTTGGGATGGAGAACTAAAGCACTGCCTCATGAAATGGTCTGACCATTTGCCCTAACTGATTCCAGTGTCTGTCTCAGCCCTCACAGAAAATCATAAAAGTAAAAATCTATTTCTAACTTCTCGAATATGGCCTAACTTGGAGCCTTTCCCTATAACCAATTCACTAAAATCTGAATGTGCTCTCAGAGGAGAAATTTAGGGAAATTGCATCTATTTGCTTGCTTTTTACTGAGATAAAATTCACAATGAATAAAATAATTCAATTGGCAGGAAGGTAATTTGACATTGTTGTACTATCCCTACTGGTTTTAAACCATTGCATCACTCCAAAGAGAGCCCTCTCTGTACTCAGACTCCTGGCAACCTTCAATCTGCTTTCTCTCTCTCTCCTGTTATAGGTATTTGTCACATATAAGTTGGATCTAATATTATGTAAGATTTGTGTCTGGTTCGTTTCACTTAGCATGGTTTCAAGAATCATCTATGCTGTAGCAGGAATCTGTACATTTTATGGCTGAGCAATATTCCACTGTATATAGGTTATGCCGCCATTAGTCAGCTTATGGGGACAGGTAGATAGAGAGGTGAGTTTTGTCATTTTTCTATTAAAAATACTGTTACCATCTACTGTTGTGTACCAGTATTTGGTTAAGTATCTGTTTTCTTTATTTAAGCACATGTTTGAAGTTGGATTTCAATCAAAAAGTACACCCACTTCACCAATGCAACCAAGTACCTGTTTTCAACTCTTGTTTATATATGGAATTGTTGGATTATATATGGTAATTTTGTGTTCATTTTTTTGAGGAAATTCATTTTCAGTTGTAGATAAAACTATAAAAAATGTGTGATAGCACAGTGGGTAGGGTGGTTGCCTTGCACACAGCTAACCCAGATTTAATACCTAGCATCCTATAGGTTGCTATGAGCATGCAAGGAGTAATGGATGAGTGAAGAGCCAGGAGTATGCCCTGAGCACAGCTAAGAATGACCTCAAAACAAAACAAGCAAACAAAATAATTGCTCAGAATTTCAGAAAACCACCCTGCATCTGGTCATGCCTAGATTAGTCAGCATTCATACCCAGCAGTTCCAGAAAAAGGGGTATCATCAGAACACTTTAATTACTAAAATTTATATTTTGAAAAAATATCATTTATTGTCAAATTGTTTTCCTTGTATAGTAAAGTCATCAAGTTAATTTTTTTTCGGGCCACACCCATTTGATGCTGAGGGGTTACTCCTGGTTAAGCGCTCAGAAATTGTCCCTGGCTTGGGGAGACCATATGGGACACTGAGGGATGGAACCGCGGTCCTTCCTTGGTTAGCGCTTGCAAGGCAGACACCTTACCTCTAGTGCCACCTCGCCAGCCCCTAGTCATCAAGTTAATTTTAATTATGTCAGCAGGTCATGTTATCTATGCAGTTGAGGATAAGGACCATTGTCTTTTTAAAAGGCAAAGTTTGTCTGATGACACTGAGTATAACTGCTCAAGTGTCTCATTCTAGAAAGTGTGTGTTAGCAGCCTATCCACTTGGGACCCAGACATGGGGCCCACATCTCTCTTCTAGAAATGTGAACTTGCAAATCTTCATGCTTCAACACTGGGATGTGTACAGGGGCACTTACTCCACTCTGGAGAAGCTTACATTCTCTCTTGAGCATATCATTCTCTCTCTCCCTCTTCTTTAGAAATTTCAGAGAAAACCAGCTTTTTACTTCAAAAAAAGTGTTTGGGCAGCAATGACCAATGCTCATAGACAGGGTGGCTTGCAGCAGGTGACAGAGTACTTGTCTTACATGTATGAGTTCCATTCCAGCACTACACACACATGCACGCACATGCATGCACACACACATATGCACACCCATACCATTATATAGACAACTATAGATAAGATCACTTTTAAACAACAGGATTTATTTCTCACAGTTCTGGAGTCTTTAGAGTCTCAAGTTCAGTATCCAATGAGGCCCTAAAGTTCATGGTTAACTCTCTGATCCATAGATCACTGTCTTCTCTGTGTCCTCTCGTGGAGGGAAGGTTGAGCAGCTCACTGGAGTCCTTTGTCTTAAGCACTCTAGCTCCGAGGACTGAATCATTTCCCAAAGATCTCTACCTTTATTCAACACTATCAACTTGGAGGTTTAATTTCAACCTAGATTTTGGAGAGAACATAGAATTCAGCACAAAATGTGTTGAGTGATATGTCCGCTCTTTGCATTTGGGGAGTCAAGATTTGAGAGAAATGTTATGGTTTTCATACTTATTACTGAGGAGTTTGAGGTGGGATTCCCCCCAAAACCACTACTAATAGGGCTGGAGCAATAGCATAGCTGGAAGGGCTGTGATCAAACACAAGTTTGATCCCCCAACATGCCATAGGATCCCCAAGTACTGCCAGGAGTAATTCCTGAGTGCAGAGCCAGGAGTAACCCCGAGCACTGCAGGTTGTTGCCCCCAAACCAAAAACAAACAAATAAAATATGGATGGCAAAACCATGATGTGAGATTAGACAAAATAAAGTGATGCATAATTCGGCTTTAGTTAAGTTTCAGAATATTTGTAGATGCTTCGTCTTTACAGTTGTTCTCATCCATCCAAGGCTGGATCATAGTCCTTTTATTAGAATAGGGAGAAAGATAAAGAGGTCAGTCACAAAAAAACAAAGAGCAGAGAATTTTGAGCAGGCCAGCCTCTTAAATTTGATCTCTGGCTCTACACAGAAGTAAATTAGAAACAGAAAAATATGGAGCTGGAAAAGAATTGAGGAATATTCTAAACTTAAAATATCACTTTCCTGGGCCAGAGAGATATCATGGAGGTAAGACGTTTGCCTTACATACAGAAGGACAGTGATTCGAGTCCTGACATCCCATATGGTTTCCTGAGCCTGTCAGGAGCAATTTCTGAGCATAGAGCCAGGAGTGTGACCCCAAAACCAAATATATATATATATATATATGTATGTATGTATGTATGTATGTATGTATGTATGTATGTATGTATATATATCCCTTTCCTCACTACATTCATGCTAGTGGTTACCTCTGATTTGGTGGGAGGGGTTCATCAAAATATATTTTGACTTTCTTTGTAATATTTTTATTTAAAAATCTTGCAGAAAACAAATTAACATGTTGATATTTATAAATTCTGAAAAATTAGAAAGTAAATATTGATTACATAGTTATATATTTATATTCTCTATAAATTATTTTTCCTCAAATTAGAAAGTAGATATTAATTATGTATTCTCTATAAACCTTTCCTCAAAATTAATATCTATGATCTCAGGGCAGTTCTAGGTAAAAATTGGATGCTCTGTAGTTATATATAATGCCAATATGTGACCAAACTTGTCCATGTTGACAAAAGTCAAAGAACAGTGGGAAAAAACTCAGAGCAGAGGCTGAGAGAGGAGAACCGGAAAGAAAAAAAATGGAGTCCAAGCACAAGAAAATGGAGTCCATGAGCCCTCTACAGTCTGAGGAAAAGTTCTGAGAGTTCATCCTTCAAGTGGTATGATTGATGGGCAATAACACCAAGTCCACATGCAATAGTAATTTTTGTTTGTTCTATTGATAGGTATCAACATCATTATTTTATAGTCCAGAACAGATGGATTGGTCATCTCAATTAATCTTGTATGTCCTCTGAATGGTATCCTGAACTGAAAGAACTTTGTCACGCATTACTTAAGTTAAATCTGAGGCAGATGACCCAACTGATGTTTCAGCTAAGAGTGTGACCTAAGAGAGCTGACCAATAAGACACCTGCAGTGAGTTAGAGAAAACCACAAATCCTTGGCTTCTGCTCCCATCAATTAGATTATTTTCTATCCCTTAGAAACGGAGCTGTCCACAAACTGGAAGGACCAATAAAATTAAAAAGCTGTGAAGTTTTGGGGCCAGAGCTGTGGCACAAGAGATAAGGTGTCTGCCTTGCCCGGGCTAGACTAGGATGGATCACATGGTTCAATTCCCCCGGCATCCCATATGGTCCCCTGAGCCAGGAGCAATTTCTGAGCGCAAAGCCAGGAGTAGCCCCTGAGCGTCACCAGGTGTGGCCCAAAAACAAACAAACGAACAAACAAAAACTGTGAGGTTCTAAAATGTTCAAGTCTGAGTCAAAGCCTTGTGGTTGCCCCTATGACTCTAGGAACACAGGACCTGGAAGGAAGCAGTGAGGGCATATGTGACTTATCTGAGAAAAAAATCCTGGGAGACAGACCAGGCTGGATGAGCAAATATGGTGGGTAGAGGAATAATCATGGATGACTAGCCTAGCAGTCACAGACACCAGATATGGAAGCAATAGAAAGCCGACTGATGTGGCAGAGAAACCCAAGTGATGGATGAATTGCAGCCTCAATAGATTGCTCTGGATGAACTATCCCAACCATCTCCTGTCATTAGAGTTGCCAAGTCATCCTTGGCAGAACTACTGCCACCAAACCCTTTCTGAATTTCTCACCCTTGAAATCTTGAGTGTAAAAAATGAATGCTCCATCGTGAACAACTTTATAACTGAAAAAAAAATCAACTGTATTACAACCTCCTAACCATGATATTTAAATAAAATAACTTATATAAAAAATAATTCTACTTGGGGCCCGGGAGATAGCATGGAGGTAAGGCGTTTGCCTTTCATGCAAAAGGTCATCGGTTCGAATCCCGGGTGCCCCATATGGTCCCCTGTGCCTGCCAGGAGCAATTTCTGAGCATGGAGCCAGGAGTAACCCCTGAGTGCTGCCGGGTGTGACCTAAAAACCAAAAAAAAAAAATAATAATAAGTCTACTTAATTTGAGAGTAGTTTTTTCCCCAGAAGTTGACAGTCATAACATTCCCCCTAACTGTGAACACTGTGAGGTTTGATTGCAGGAGCTGAGAAGACAGCTTAAAGGGTTGGAGCACATACTTGGATGTGCTAGTCTCTAAATTAGGACGGGGTGTGTTCTGGGTAATGCCCAGTTCTCCTGGGTCTGAGCAACATCCCATCTCTGATCTCAGCTTTGACCCATCAGGTTTACCTAACCACTTATCAGGGGAAGTATCAAGAGCCCCCAAGATTCCTAAATGCTGGTTGGGAGAACCCCCCCAAAAGTGGCATTACTAACTAGATGGCAGAAAGTCTATACCTTAAGTATTCAATGTAGCTACATGGGGAGAAAAGATCTTTGACTAACTTGCCAGTTATCAGATATTTCTACTATTCATTTGTATCTCATTTGTTTTCCATTTGTCAGCTGTAAATCTGAGGACCAACACCAAAATTTTACCCATGACCTGTGTTTCTTAGATATGGAAGAGCACAAGAAAGCAGAATAGGTTTATGTAAAGAAAACAAAGTTAGAAAATAAGGATGAAAATAGGTTATATTGCTGTAACATTTCTCCAGACAACTATTGATTGTGAATCATCTAGAATAAAATAGGTTGGGGCCAGAGAGATAGCATGGAGGTAGGGTATTTGCCTTGCATGAAGAAGGATGGTGGTTCGAATCCTGGCATCCCATATGGTCCCCCATGCCTGCCAGGAGTGATTTCCGAGCATAAAGCCAGTCGTAACCCCTGAGTGCTGCCGGTGTGACCCCCCAAAAAAACAAAAACAAAAAAGAATAAAACAGGAAATGAACTATCGTGGCAAGTATATGAGATCATGTAAAATTTGCTTTTTCCCCATCTAGAAACTGTCAGGATTAGTGTTCCACTAAGAATTGTGTTCCCCCTTGGACAGAGTATCTGGTCCACTTGCCCATTCAAGTTTTTTTTTTTTTTTTTCTAGGAACAAAGGCTCAGCAGCTGGTGTTTGGTCATTATTCTAGGGAGTCTCAAACAACAGGTGGTGTTGGGGAAGAAGCCAAGGAGAATGCAGAGATGACGTGCATGTATGCTCAAGGCCAGGTGCCATCACTTATTTCCACCTCTCTCTGATTGGCCTGTGAAACTGTCAGCTTGAGGAGGAACTCTTCTCGCCAATCCTCCTTGGGTCATAAAGATTGGAAGGCAAATGGAAACCAGTCAGCAAGGGTAAAAATAATCGTGCAGCCCAGCCTGGAAGTGTCCAAGAAAAAAAAAAATTGCCTTTGATTCTGGAAAGCACAGAGGGAATATCAAAAGGCTCTTTGTCCAGTCCTCATAGATTAATTGTCCCTTGGAGACCACCAAGTAAGTCTCAGGATAAGTCATGGACTGTTCTGCTGGCTAAGGGCCCAAGCAGGACCTGATGCTGGTCCAAGTGTTTCTTCCACCAGTTTGAGCTATCAAATTCACTCCTGGTCCCAAGCTAGCAAGACATCTCTTCCATCCTCCAAGAGATGTCTCCGAGGACCTAGGCTCTCGGCACACCCAGAATCTCTCCCAAGTCAGGCTCAGCACCAGCATGAGGAATTTGCAGGAATCTAGTTAACGCCTCCCTCCCAACTACCTCCAATATTTCTCACTCTCAGTACTAATGTCCTGGGACCAGGACCTGATGACATGTGTTGTTCTTGATTTCCCAGCCCTGATATCTAGGTATACATGACAAGCATCTCTAATTACTAAAGTTTTATAATGTTTTAATATTCATGAATTGTGTGTTTCAGGTTCCTCCTCTATATTTATATACCTATGTACATATTCCTGTATTTTTATTCCTATATATTCCTTCTCCTCATGATAAGACTCAGGCTATTGAGTTGTGATTATCCTATCCTCCAACACATTGTTCTACTCCAGGGGACACTAGAAATGCTCTGTTCTCCCCTTTTGAACCCCACACATGATAGAATTCAACTGTTGACAACTATCTTATCTGTATCTCCCCCAATAAATATGGAAAATAACAAAAAAATTAAAAGTGGGTGTCAGATGGATCTATCCTCTTTCATGAGAAAAGGGCAAGCAACATGTTACAAACTCATCCAAAAGTTCCACCTGTAGAACCCTTAGAACACATTAGAACCCACTGGTCAAGACAAAAACCCAGTCCCCCTTGAGGCAATGACTCTGTATAAAGAAGAGGGAGTTATATAATCACACACACACACACACACACACACACACACACACACACACACACACACACACACAGAGTTATCCTAAATGAAATGGGGCTCCAGAGTAGGGCAGGACACAATAGCTGTTAGATCAACGACCGAAGTGTCTGGTGTTGATTGAAATGAAAAGATGGTGCCTGTTTCCATTCTTAAAAACAGTGTTTAAAAAATGAGTTTGGACCTTTCTAGCCCTTCCTAGAAACGAGACTCTCTTCTTTATGAAAGTCTACTAGGAAAATCTCATGTACAGATCTCAGTGTGGGGGATGAGATGTCATTTTCAATATTGTCTTTTTCAATAAATCACTCAACTGTCAAAATCTCAGCCCAGCCCCTCATCCTAGAGACTCCTGCATGAATCACCAGACCACATCCCCTTCCATTGATTTGCCTTGTTGTGTTGCAAATTAACTTATAAAAGACATTTTTCCTCAAAGAAAAATTAAAGAAAGAGTAGCCCCCACAGCACCACCCAGGATAATGAACTATTGCTGCTGTCATTCCAGGAGGCCATAATGACAGTGTGGGATGTGTGTGTGGACAGCCCAGCCAGCCTTTAAAGTGCTTTCCATGAATGGGCTTCAACATGTTTTGACTATTCTCTGTTGCAAAGAAACGCACTATTAATTGCATATTGTCATAGCTCATAGTCCAACCTGTTACCCCAGCCAAGAGAAGGGAAAAGGGACACAGCCTAATGTTGTTCCAGAAAGTAAGGGATTCTCTTAAATCCTTCTCTGTCCCCAAGTTTTCTGGAGAAAAATAAAGTTTAATTCTCAGTGCAGGATCTCAGTTCTTTTCCAACTAGAAATGAGATCAAGCCTACCTAGAATCACTGGGATCAGAAATGCACACCCTGAGAACAAGAATTTCTTATTGGGGTTCATCAAGGTTCTTGGAATTAGGAGTCCCAAGTAGTACCTATGGTACATGTGACTGTTATTACCCTACTATCCCCTTTAACCCTGTTGTGATCTAATGCTGGGGTGAAAATGTTTTTTAATGGAGAGGAAGCCTGAGGTACCCAACAGGTGAATAAAAGGAGGAACAAAAGAATAGAAATGTTCAAAATTTTATAACTATACATACTATTACTTCATATCAACAACAATAACATACAAAACAAATATCATTTTTCTTCCTTAGTTGGTAATGATGTTCAAAGTCCCTGAAGACCACCTCTCTCACCTTGTCGGAACGGAATGTCTTCCTAAATCTATGTAGCCAGCAAGTTTCCTGGACTGCTCTCCATGGTCCTGTAAAATGTCCTGAGTAGCAGGACTCACTGACAGGTAGGGAGAAGCCTGGGCCTGCCTTTGGATAGCAAACTCAGGAGGAAGGTGTGCAGAGATGTTTGAGCCAAGGGGCAGGAAATAGCATCCCCTGATGTAGCTATGCTCTGGGAAGACCAAGAGCTCAGGCCAAGTAATGTTGATGAAAACATCACCGGTACCTAATGAATGCCCATGATGTGGGAGTCCATTGTTGTTCACAGCCTATTTTCCATTTGTTAAGAAAACTGCAGCAATGTTGGATGGTCATGAAACAGATTTACTTTACCAAAATAATAGTACCACTACTGAACTAGATTCAGAAGTTTATTCTCTCAGACAAATTCAGGGAATTGAATGAATTCTATTCCTAGTCTTCTACCACATTATGGACCCTTTGAAACAGATCCAATTCCTCCTTATTTCTTTTTCTCCTCCAAAGGTCCCAGTTACTTGCTAGATAAAAACAGCCTGCATATGGCCGGGAGCCTTGGTAGACCCCCAGCTGCACCCTCTCCTGCCCCCTGGCCTCCAGGGCCTCCTGGGGTGGCGACCCAGGCGGCCAGAAAAGGTGGGTGTCGGTTGGCCCTTCTGGGAGGGGAATCCCAAGTTTTTCCCGCCCTTGCCGCTGTGCAAGGTGGGAGGGCTAGGGAGGAGTTCAGGTGGATCCTGGCTGCTGATTCTCCACGGAAACGTGGTTGGATCGTGAGTCTGCAACTCCCGGGCATGGGGCCTGGGGTGGCCCCAATGTCGAAGGCTTTCTCCCTTGCTTGGGCAGGCCGGGAGCCTTGGTAGGCCCCCAGCTGCACCCTCTCCTGCCCCCCGACCTCCAAATGAGTCCAAAATTGAGGGTGTTGTTAGGTGCTCATATTTTCTAAGGCAATCTCTTGCAGTATCTTACTAGTCTATGTATTCAAAACCGCGCGGGGGCGACACCTATGTTTATAATATATCCCATCTTTAAGTTATGTTTTGTGTATGTAGAATGTCTATCTGGTATTCTGCCCTTTCACACACTCCTGTAAAAGCTGATTCCAATTTTCATCTCTATCACCCCCATCTTCAGTACCCCTCATTTCCTTTTCAACCACTGTTCTCCACATTCCTAATCACACACTGTGTTTCACTGGATTTAACAAACCCCAACTATATCAAAAGACATAAAATGTACACGTATGGCTTAGAATATTTTATTTCTACTTTCTTTGACATCTAAATCTTACTAAATATTCTCATAAACAGTGAAGATTTTCCCCACTTTTTATCTTTTCTTCTCTTTGTGATCTTTTGAATAAGAAATATTCGGTGAAGAGTCCCTCAGTTTAATTCCTATGCTTAAGCACGTCATGGGGAGTTTTATATATGTTCCTGCATCCCCCATAATGGCCTAGAAAACCATGTGGCATTATTTCTTGCATTGCATAGGCACATTAAAATGGGAAATACCTACACTCAAATAAATTTTTATCTAATAGACAATCTTGTAGTGCAATGGGACCTTACACCCTGAACATTGGCATATTGACCTGCACAGGCCTTTCCACTCTCCATTCACCCCTGAACTAGGAAAGCTATCTAGGAAAAACCCAGGATTTTTTACAACAACACCTGGAAGCAATCCTATACCAGGAAAAACCCTACCGCTGCTCTGACATTGATCTACTCACAAGAGACTTCCCGTAACACTGAGAAGACCTAAGAACATCAACGATCTGCATACTGGACAGGGCTTTCTGCATTGCCCTTTAATTGTAAGGTGAAACAAGAGGACACTCTGCACCATCCAAACTGCAATATAGGATATGCAGATCCCAGGATCTTTAATACAGAAACATGATACCAACAACAGAGACATCGTAGAAAATAAGTGTGTTGGCACTACAGACAATGACTGGGATTGGGCAATCTAGTGTGCCTGGAGCCTAGAGCTGGTCTTATGCCAGGAAACATCTGGGGTTTGGTCCCCTTGTATTTAGGCCAAGTATTTCCCTTTCCATGATCCCCATGTTTTGATGGGCCGATGCAAACAATTATTGCCACTCAACGCTGTTTTTACTGTGCTCCTTTGACTCTTATCCTTAAAAAGAAGCACCCACTTTTGAAGCTAACTTAAACTAATATGCATATGCATGGAAATGTAAAAAAAAAGTACTATGCCTTCAATGTTTAAGGAGTTACATGAGTTTTATGGCTTTAGAATGCTTGATGTGCTGCTAAGAAATATGTATTACAATCTGGCGTCTTGAGGGACAAAGTAATTGTACATAGGTTCTGTTTTATTTTTCTTAATATTCTTTTGCTGAAAGCTCAATGTTAAGATATCAGCAAGGGGACTTAT